>JACEIK010003916.1:68338-90642 GCA_018107945.1 Datura stramonium
ATGTGTATCTTCGGATGTTATTCTGATGTGATATTGTTTTAGACTTCCGCTGAGATTATATTCATGTTTCCTTCAGTTTATTGAATGAGTTAGTTGTATGCTTATTCTATGGGTCGACTTGGGGTCTCTCGGGGTCCCTTGTCTCGTGTCTACGATCCGGGCCTCCGTTCGGATCGTGACAGGCACCTCCTTAGAAAAATATCCCAACTTCTCGAGAATAGGCTCATTGAGGTCTTGTTCCATGGGGCACTAGCAGTTTCATGTGGCATGGACTCTTTGAGGACACCCCATGAGTGTATTCTCCTCACTAGCTAGTCCACCAACTAGCCCCTTTATTTGTAGGAGATGTGGCATGGTGTTTGTGACATAGAGCATTCAAAATCGTTGGTTGTAGGTGAATAGTACTAGCTATGTCATAAGCAATGGGCTTATCCTCTATGTCCATGAATCCATCCACGCTGCCAATATCACACGTGTGGCTCATTTTCCTCCTATTAAAGCAACAAAAACAACAAACCAAAGTAAAATAAAATAAGATGCAACACTAATATGAATCAAGAAACAAAAAATAGAAATCACACTCCATGCACTGGAAACTGCGCCATATTTTCACAATATCCAAAAAACACTTCTCCAATTAAGAAGGTAGCTATGGTCGTTGATAAAAATAAATTGTACAACGAGTGTTAGGGTCAAATTCCACAAGGACTGAATAATCGATTTACCAAACGTTGTAGACTAACTCACACAAGCTTGCATCATGTATAAAGAATAAAATGAAAAATTGAGGAAGCAAGTTGAACAACTACCAAATGAAAATTTTAAAATCAAGCAACGGGGAAAACACTTGTTGTAAGCAAGATGAGAAACTAGGGGTGTGCATTTAATGGGGCTTCAATGGATAGGTATTGATTAAAATCCTTAGACTTAAGTAATGCATGGATAGCTTGGCCTTGAGCTACACTCTAAGTTTCTCAACCAAAAGAGTATGTCTATCTTGGGTTTTCTCAAACCCTAAGGCTAAATTTCATAACACGACCAAACAATGTTTGAGAAAGGGGTTTAGAATATTTCTAGCTCTATCCCCTTTGGTGGAGTTTTGGAATTGGATATAGCCTATTTCTGTAATACCCCGGAAGTTCCTAAGAGTACACTCAGGATTTAAAATGTGATCAGCAAAAAAAGGATCTTTCATAGGACGACTCATTGTATGAGTCAAGGTTGTGAGTAAAGAATCACAGGATCAGTCATGGTCAATATCTGCTAAGGAATCCTAGTACCAACGAGTAAAGGTACGACTCATGGGATCATATAACGGGTTATTGTTAGGAGTCGTGGGAAGCTTCTTATATGACAGGCCTAGAAGGTATGACTCGTGGTACGAGTCATTGTAGTAAACAATGAATCATGGTAGGGAGTCATAAGTTGGTTCGGGATTGTCGGGGATGGAAGGTACATGTCGTGGTATGACTCATTATGGGGAACAACAAGTCATGTTTTGCACTCATAGGAAGGGGGCAGAGAAATTGGCAGAGGTGGTAACAGACGGGTCCAATGACCCGTCGTTTGATGGTACTAGTCGTGGTTTGAACTATAGGAGTTTCAGAAGTCAGTGCGAAGCAATAGCAACAACAAGTGTAAACCAAAAGTCGTGGTTTGAACTATGGGAGTTTCAAAAGTCAGTGCGAAGCAATAGCAGCAATGAGTGAAAACCACAAGTCGTGGTATTGAGGTACGACTCGTGGTGTGAGTCGTTACTTCTAGAATTGAGAAATTTTTTGCGGATTTAGTAAGGGTATTATTGTAAATCTTAAGGTCCTAAGTCCTAAACTACGTCATTTTAAGCTCTATTAGGAGGGTTTTAAGGGGGTTTAAGCCTATTCTAATTCATTCAACCCCATGCATGCAAGTTTAAAGGGTTCCATTAAAGATCAAGCCTAGAAATCCTCCAATTCTCCTCCAAAACTCTTGGGCTTTTAAAGTCAAGTTGAGAATCAGTTTACCTAGGTATGTAGGGTCATGAATGAGAGATCCCTTTCACTCTTATGCCCAAATTTCTTCTCAAGTTTCATAAATTAGTGTATGATCCTATGGGGATTTAACCCAAATTTGTGAAATTCTCTATGATTTATTTATGGGTCGCCCCTTTATGTTTCAAAGCATGTTTTAAGATTCATGGACAGGTTTTATATACTAATTCATTATAAATTCAAGTTTTCAAGTCTTAGAGAAATTATTCCCTATTATGCAAGTTTCATAAAAAGCTAAGTTTAAAATATATGATTTTAAGTATGATGAGATATCTATCATGAATGAATAATTACAAATTACCCATGTTGAATCCATGATTTTCTTTATAAAGTCTATTTCAAGTATACATGATTTTGAGATTTGGGCAAGCCCATACAAGACAAGCATGTTTTATGATTTAGCCAAGGATAACAAGGTCAGTTTATGATACAATTTGTAGTCAAGACTCCTAATGCAGTTTATGATATATAAATATTTTGGAGTCAAGACTCCCAATGTTCATATTCAAGCTATGTTTTGAGAATATGATTATATATGTTTTGGAAGTAGTGTCGAGCACCGAGTAGGCTAGGTGTTCCAAGGTTTTCCGGTCTCATGAACTACGCGCCAAAATAGATGTATTTGTGGCCTCTCAAGAGAGAGTTTCCCCCTACCCAAGGAATATCGTGATGTCACACCTTACTTATCCCTTACCCTGGCAAGGCTTAGTATGTCCCTCTTCCATGTGGGCATGACATGGGATTATCATGTGCTCATACATGGTAGTTGTCGAATAAGACGAGTCTCATTGTTCCTCATGATTCAATTATGTATGTATATGATTTATGATATTATGTTTTCAGCAGGTTTGACTCAATGATCAGTTTATAAGCCTTTATATATGATTTCAGCTATGGCAATCCATATGATTCTATTTTCAGCTTTGAGTCATTCTATTCAGATATGAGATTTAGTTTATCACAATATATGTCTCAGACTAACATTTCAGCATGCAGCCTTACTCTTATGATCATGCAATAAATGTTTATATGTATGATTTTAGTTAACAGATACTCAACATATTTTACTTACCTTGCATACTCAGTATATTTCAAGTACTAACCACATACTCTATGTTGTATCATTTCATGATATAGGTTTAAACGTTCAGACTCGGTCTAATCATTAGCCAGTCTCCAGAGCTTAGTCCAGTTCTCCTGTTGGTGCTTCCTCATCCTTTGAGGACCTTCCGTTTGATGAGTTGTGTTATTTTTCAGTTTTTCAAACTTTTAGTGAGCTAGTTGGGGATGTTTTCCCATCAGCTCTTCAGTTATATTCGAAGTTTTTCAGACAATATGTAGAATCTCAGCTTGTTAGTGTTGACTCTATTTATAATCATTATGGATGCATACTTCCACTTATTCATTTCAGTTTATCAGATTCCGCTTAATGTATGCTCTTAGGCCACTATGTTCATGCCATGGGTAGACTTGAAGCCATTCGTGGTTCTAGATTCCGTGTCTAGATCCGGGCCTTTGTTCAAGTTGTGACAAACTTGGTATCAGAGCATTAGGTTTTGAAGTGTCCTAGGGTGTCTTAAAGCCTCATTAAGTAGGGTCTTTTTCATAAGGGTGAAGTGCAATACACTTATGACGAAGAGGCAACGAAACATTTTAGGAAACTTCCCTTCTTTCATGATTCTATCTCGTGCTATGAGTTCAACTCTCTCTATTCCTCTAACTCCAATTTTATGCATTTGTAGAATCATGTCTCCACATCGAGTTAATGAAAGAAGGAACGGAAATAGAAATGGCCAATAGGATGGCAATGGAGATGAGCACCAGTAAGCCCCACTAGCCCCAGCGGATCTCATGCCCAAGTAGGTTGCCCATGATGAGTTTAGGGCAGCCATTCAGATGTTGGCACAAGCATTGACCGCTCAGGTCAATCAGCAAATAGTGGCTCATGTTCCCCATAATGGGAATGCAGCGGCGGCTAAAGTCCGGGACTTCCTCAAGATGAACCCACCTAAGTTTCTTAGGCCGAGAGTGGATGAGGACCCACATGAGTTGATTGACGAGATCTAGAAAATCACCCAGATTATGGGGGTGACGGAAGAGGAATGTGCAGACTTAGCCTCCTACCAGTTGAAGGGGGTCGCTCATATATGGTATAGGCAGTGGAAGGATAACCGGAGAGTCAGAGAGGGTCCCAATGGTTGGGATGAGTTTCTCACAGCAATTTTAGATCAATTCTTTTCCCGGGAAATGAGGGAGACCATCCAGGAGTATGCTCTATAGTTCACCCGGTTGTCCAAGTATGCGCTGGAGATGGTGGCCGATCAAAGGACTCGGGTGAGCAGATTTGTGAATGGAGTAGCGGATTCCTTAGTCAAGGATTACAGGACCACTATGCTACATCAGGACATTGACTTCTCCTGATTGGTCTTGTATTCCTAGCAGATAGAGGCGGTGCAGATGAGGGAGAGGGGGAGAGAGGCAAAGAGGGTCAGGACAGACAGTTTTGGGTTTTTCCAGCAAAGGTCTGGTGGTGGACATCGTCAGCAGTCCCACCAGAGATCATCTGCCCTAGTGCCATCATCAGCCAATGTGCCATCCAGATTTAGGCACGATCAGAGGGGAAGGACATCAGGATCCAGAGGATAAGGGAGCAGGTCAAGGGAGCCTAGCATGCCAGTTTGTGGCAAGTGTGGTAGGAAGCACCCTGGAGAGTTCCTAGTGGGGTCAGGTGCATGTTTCAGGTGTGGTAAGCCCAAAAATCTGCTCAGAGACTGCCCTTCAGCCAGACAGGGCCATAATAGAGGTCATGAACCAGACACCAGTTCAGCAGCTCCACCAGCACATTCAGCTCAGCAGGGTGCATCCACTAATGCAGGTGGTATTCGGCATCAAAATAGGTTTTATGCCCTGTCATCACGATAGGAACATAAGGTCTCTCCAGATGTGGTCATTGGTATGTTGCGAGTAGTCCATCTTGATATTTTGCATTGTTAGATCCAAGGGCTAATTTATCTTTTGTGATGTCTTATGTTGCTATTAGTTTCAAATTCAATTCTGAAATCCTATCAGAACCCTTCTCAGTTTCTACTCCAACCGGTGACTCAGTTATAGCTCGATGGGTATACAAAAATTACCCTGTCACAGTCCTTCAGAAAGTCACCTCAACTGATCTATTAGAGTTATACATGAGTGATTTCGACATTATCTTTGGCATGGATTTTTTGCATGCATGTTATGCCTCGGTGAATTGTAGAACCCATACAGTAGAGTTCCGATTTCTGGGTGAGCCAATCCTAGAATGGAAAGGTAGTTCAGTTATGCTTGTAGGTTTTTTTGTTTCCTACCTTAAGGAAAGAAAGATGATTTCTAAGGGTTGCATGTACCATCTAATTCGGGTTAAGGATGCTACATCTGAGACCCCGACTCTCCAGTCAGTTCCTATAGTGTGAGTATCCAGAGGCTTTCCCAGATGATCTACCTGGAGTCCCTCCCAAATGGGAGATTGACTTTGGTATTGACTTTTTTCCCAATACGCAGCCTATACCTATTCCTCCATACATAATGGCTCCAGCCAAGCTAAAGGAGTTGAAAGAATAGTTGAAGGATTTCTTAGATAAGGGCTTCATCAGTCCTAGCAAGCCCCCGTAGGGTGCACCGGTTCTCTTTATTTGAAAGAAGGATGGGTCTCTTCGTATGTTCATTGACTATCGGTAGTTGAACAAGGTTACAATCAAGAACAAGTATCCCCTCCCCAGAATTAATGACTTATTTGACCAACTTCAAGGTGCTAAGTGCTTCTCAAAGATAGACCTCAGGTCCGGTTATCACCAGCTTAGAGTTAGGGAGAGTGACATTCCGAAGACATCCTTCAGGACTCGGTATGGTCATTATGAGTTTGTAGTTATGTCATTTGGACTAATGAATGCTCCTGCAACTTTTATAGATTTGATGAATAGGGTGTTCAAACCATACTTGGATATGTTCGTGATTGTCTTCATAGACGACATTCTCATATACTCTCGGAGCGAGGAGGAGCATGCCACTTATTTTAGTATTGTGCTATAGACTCTCAAGGATCGCCAGTTGTTTGCTAAATTCAGCAAATGTGAGTTTTGGCTGAACTCAGTAGCACAATTAGGTCACGTGGTGACAAGTGAGGGTGTGCATATGGACTCTCAAAAGATAGAAGTTGTAAAGAATTGGCCTAGACCCGTCAGTCCTTCGAATATCAAGAGTTTCTTGGGGTTTAGCTGGCTATTACAAGAGGTTTGTTGAAGTATTTTCATATATTGCAGCGCGGTTGATTAAGTTGACACAGAAGAAAGTTAAATTTCAGTATTCATATGCCTGTGAGAAGAGTTTTCAGGAGCTAAAGACTCGACTAATTTCAGTCCCAGTGTTGATGCCTGTGAGAATAGTTTTCAGGAGCTAAAGACTCAACTCACTTCATCCCCAATGTTGACCCTACCAAAGGGTATGGACAGATCCATTGTGTATTGTGATACCTCTAGGGTTCGTCTTAGGTGCATGTTGATGCAGCATGGTAAGGTCATAATGTATGCCTCTAGATAGCTTAAGACTCATGAGTAGAATTACCCAACGCATGACCTGGAGTTGGCAGCGGTGGTGTTTGCATTGAAGATTCAGAGACACTTCTTGTATGGGGTTCATGTAGACATGTTCACAGATCATAAGAGCCTAGAGTATGTGTTTACTCAGAAGGACTTGAATTTGAGACAAAGGAGGTGGTAAGAGATTCTCAAGGATTATGACATGAGTATCATTTATCATCTGGGAAAGGCTAATGTAGTGGCGGATGCACTTAGTAGGTTGTCCATGGAGAGTATTTCTCATATGAAAGATGAACGGAAAGGGCTGGTGAAGGATGTGCATCGTCTTGTACGATTATAGGTGCGCCTTATTGATTCGACGGGTGGTGGTATCATTATTTAGAATAGTTCAGAATCCTCTTTGGTGACTGAGGTCAAGGCTAGGAAAGATGAGGATCCTATTTTGGTAAAGTTAGAGGAAGCAATTCAGAATCAAAAGGTAGAGGTCTTCTCCCAAGGGGGAGATGGCGTACTTCGTTATCAAGGTCATTTATGTGTTCCAAGTATTGATGTCTTGAGAAAGCGGATGTTGCATGAGGCTCATGGTTTACGATATTATATCTATCCAGGTGCCACCAAGATGTATCGTGATCTACAGGAAGTCTACTAGTGGAATGGCTTGAAGAAGGACATAGCAGATTTTGTGGCTGAGTATCTGAATTGTCAGCAAGTGAAAGTGGAACATCAAAGACAAGGAGGTATTCTACAAGAAATCAGTATCCCCACTTGGAAGTGGGAGGAAATCAATATGGATTTCATCACAGGATTACCTCACACACGTCGATAGTACGACTCTATTTGGGTAATTGTAGACAGGTTAACTAAAGCAACTCATTTTCTACCGGTCAAAACTACCAACTCTGCGGAGGATTATGCTAAATTGTAAATCCAGGAGTTAGTTCGGTTTCATGGAGTTCCCTTGTCCATCATATCAGATAGAGGTACTCAGTTCACCTCTCAATTTTAGAAGTCCTTTCAAAAGGGACTTGGTACTCAGGTCAAGCTAAGCACAACTTTTCACCCGTAGACGGATGGCCAGGTCGAGAAAACCATTCAAACTCTTGAGGATATGTTGAGGGAATGTATGATTTTTCTTAAAGGTAATTGGGATGATCATCTACCTCTCATCAAGTTTTCATATAACAACAGTTATCACTCCAGCATTCAGATGGCCCTGTTTGAGGCTCATTATAGGCAGAGGTGTAGATCACCTATTGGTTGGTTCAAGGTAGGAAGCTACCTTGATAGGTCCATATTCAGTTCACGAGGATATGGAGAAAGTTCAGCTTACAAGGAAAAGGCTAAAAATAGCTCAAAGTCATCAAAATTCATATGGGGAGTTAGGCGGAGGGAGCTCGAGTTTGAAGTTGATGATTGGGTGTTCTTGAAGGTGTATCCCATGGAGGGAGTGATGAGGTTCAGAAAGAAAGGAAAGCTTAGTCCATAATATTTTGTCCCATACAAGATTATGAGATGTGTTGGCAAGATGGCCTATGTATTGGAATTGCCCTCAGAGTTAGCTTCAGTATATCCAATTTTCCATGGATCATTATTGAAGGAATGCATTGGTGAACCGACTTTGGTTGTTCCAGTAGAGAACATAGGCATGAAGTATATCCTTAGCTATGAAGAGGTTCTTGTTGAGATCCTTGATCATCAAGTTCAGAAGTTGAGAAACAAGGAAGTGGTTTTGGTGAAGGTTCTGTGGAGGAATCAGCTTATTGAGGGAGCTACATGGGAAGCCAAAGCAGATATGATAGATAAATACCCGCATCTTTTCCCTTCCAGCTCAGTTCCAGCATGAGGTATCAATTTCCTCTCTAGTACTCTACTCAGTTTCATGTACAGTTTATGCCTCTTAGTTCCTTTCATGTTTTAGCATGTATGTATGATTCATGAATTCAGTTCAATCCGGAGTCAGTCACTCCATCAGTTTTCAGCTGTAAATAATCAATATTTGGGATTTCAGTTCTTTTTCCAGCCTTTTAAGTATGATTAAGCCACATTCAAGGACGAATGTTCCCAAGGGGGAGATATTATAATACCCTGAAAGTTCCTAAGACTAGACTCGGGATTTAAAATGTGATCAGCAGGAAAAGGGAAGATTTTTCACAGGACGACTCATTGTATGAGTCGTGGTTGGGACTAATGAATCGTAGGATTAGTCGTGGTTAGTATCTGTAAAGGAAGCCCAGTACCAAAGAGTTAAGGTATGACTCGTGGGATCATATAACAGGTCATTGTTAGGAGTCGTGGGAAGTTGCTTGTGTGTCAGGCCTAGAAGGTACGACTCGCGGTACGAGTCATGTGGAAAACAATGAATAGTGGTAGGGAGTCATTAGTTGTTTCAGGATTGTTAGGGATGGAAGTTATGGGTCATGGTATGACTCATTGTGGGGAACAACAAGTCGTGGTTTGCACTCATAGGAAAGGGGCAGAGAAATTGGAAAAGGTGGTAACGGACAGGTCCAACCACCCATCATTTGATGGTACGAGTCGTGGTTTGAACCGTGGGAGTTTCAGAAGTCGGTGTGAAGCAGTATCAGCAGCGAGTGGGAACCACGAGTAATGGTATTAATGTACGACTCGTGGTGTGAGTCATTACCTCTGGCAGTGAGAAATTTCCTACGAATTTAGTAAGGATGTTTTCGTAAATCCTAAGATCCTACGTCCTAAACTACATCATTTTAAGCTCTATTAGGAGGGTTTTAAGGGGGATTAAGCCTATTATAATTCACTCAACTCC
Organism: Datura stramonium; assembly: GCA_018107945.1. NCBI lineage: Eukaryota > Viridiplantae > Streptophyta > Magnoliopsida > Solanales > Solanaceae > Datura > Datura stramonium. Next base: position 77,725 of record JACEIK010003916.1, read on the forward strand.
CATGCATTGCAAGTTTAAAGGGTTCCATTTGAATATCGGGCCTATAAATCCTTCAATTCTCCTCCAAAACTCTTGGGCTTTCAAAGTCAAGTTGAGAATCAGTTTACCAAGTATGTAGGGCCATGAATGAGAGTTACCTTTCACTCTCATGCCGTAGTTTCTCCTCAAGTTTCATGAATTCAAGTGTTAACTCAAGTATATGATCCTTTGGGGTTTTAACCCAAATTTGTGAAATTCTCTAAGATTTATGTATGGGCCTAGTCTCTTTATGTTCCAAAGAATGTTTTAAGATTCATGGGCAGGTTTTATATACTAATTCATTATAAATTCAAGTTTTCAAGTCTTAGAGAAATTATGCCCTATTATGCAAGTTTCATGAAAAGCTAAGTTTATGATTTATGATTTCAAGTATGATGAGATATCTAGCACGAATAAATGATTACAAATTACCTATATATGAATCCATAATTTTCTTTATAAAGTCTATTTCATATATGCATGATTTTGAGATTTGGGTAAGCCCATATAAGACAAGCATGTTTTATGATTTAGCCAAGGCTAACAAGGTCAGTTTATGATATGATTTAGAGTCAAGACTCCCGATGCAGTTTATGATATATATATTTTGGAGTCAAGACTCCTAATGTTCAAACGCAAGCTATGTTTTGAGAATATGATTATATGAGCATTATATATGTTTTGGGAGTAGTGTCGAGCATCGAGTAGGTTAGGGGTTCAAGGTTCCCCGGTCTCATGAATTACACATCAACGTTGGTGTATTTGGGGCCTCTCAAGAGAGCGTCTCCCCCAACCCAAGGGCACACTATGATATCACACCTTACTTATCCATCGCCCTGGCAAGGCTTAGGATGGCCCTTCTCCCCGTGGGCAAGACGTGGGATCATTATTCGCTCATACATGGTGGTTGTCGGTTAAGATGAATCCCAAATTGTTCCTCATGATTCAGTTATGCATATATATGATTTTTGATATTATGTTTTCAGCAGGTTTGACTCAATGATCAGTTTATAAGCCTTTACTTATGATTTCAGCTATGGCAAGTCATATGATTCGATTTTCAGCTTTGAGTCATTCTATTCAGATATGAGATTTAGCTTACGACTAACTATATGTGTTTTAGACTCAAATTTCAGCATACAGCCTTACTCTTATGATCTTACGATACATGTTTATATGCATGATTTCAGTTAACAGATACTTAGCATGTTTTACTTACCTTGCATATTCAGTACATTCCAAGTATCGATTGCATACTATATGACATTGTATCATTTCATGATACAGGTTCGGACGTTTAGACTCAGTTTCGCTATTAGCCAGTCTCTAGAGCTTAGTCTAGTTCTCCTGTTGGTGAGTCCGCATCCTTCGAATACCTTCATCTTGATGAGTTGTGTTATTTTTCAGTTTTCAGACTTTTAATGAGCTAGTTGGGGATGTTGTCCCATCAGCTTTTCAATTATGTAAGAGGTTTTTCAGACAATATGTAGAATCTCAGCTTGTTAGTATTGACTCTGTTTATGATCATTATGGATGCAGACTTATGCTTATTCATGTTCAGTTTATCATCTTTCGATTAATGTATGCTCTTAGGATGCTATGTTCATGTCATGGGTCGACTTGCAGTCATTCGTGGTTCTAGGTTCCGTGTCTAGATTCGGGCCTATGTTCAGGTTGTGAAAATTTCTAGCACCAACCCAAAGTTCTAAACTCCAATTCCACACTATTGAAGTCTTACCCAACTTCACTCTCCTTTTTCAAGCAAGAATAAAGTTAAAAAGCTTAATCAATGTTTGCAACCATCAATTATTTTATTAAACTTGAAGACATTAATAGATCCATGCTTTCTACTCAAATCTAAGATCAATTAACCAATACCCATTTAAATCTACACACCCATCATCCACACACGCTCCTAGCAGGAAATTTAGCTACTCATGATGAAGAAAAGAGAAATTATACCACTGGAAAACATCTCAATTTCATTCATCATCAACAATTAAACTCAATTCCCAACTTTGGAGCTCTCAACAATGGAGTTTTACAAAAGAGAATGAAGAAGATCAGAAAATTGTACTAACTCTGTAATATTCTTCTCTCTTGTACTCTCCACTCTTTCTCTCTTGTGATGTATGCAAAAGTATGCAAAAAGTATATGTGATTCACTATACAATTAGGGTAAAATATCCATATCAATTCTATGCACAGCTATCCAAAAATACCCCTGGAAGCTTCTCAGGTGCGTGTATGCTCTTGTTGGATGATTTTGCCCTTTACAGAACACGGGTCACTTGCACTGGCACCTGCGTTTCACAGGTGCCAACGTGTGGCTCGCAGATGCCTGATCTTGCTTAAGTAGTGCTTTTCTAGATCTTCTATGTGACATTTGTGGCTCAAAAACATCAATCTGCGGCTCGCAGGTCCTGTTCCAACAAATCTCCAATTTCTTCTGCTTGACATCTTGTCACGATCCGAACATAGACACGGACCGAGACATGGGATCGAGAACCACATGTGGCTCCAAGTCGACCCATAGAATGAAAACGATGACTATAGAGTACAAATCAAAGTGGAAGTAATAATCTAAACATGAATAAGCGAAAGTCTGGATAACATAACAAATAATACAGAGTCAACACTCGATAAAGCTGAAAGTCTACATAATGTATGAAAAGCCTCTAAGATGCCTGATGAGCTGATGGAACAAAACCTCCAACTAGATAGCTAAAGTCTGAAACTGAAATAACATAATTAAACACTAAACTGAAGGTCCTCGAAAGATGAGGACTCACCAACAATGGGAATTGAGCTAATTGCGAAGAAGCTGGACTAACGACGGAACTGAGTCTGATCATTAAGACTTGTATCATGAAATGATACAACATAGAATATGCGGTCAGTATTGGGAATGTACTGAGTATGCAAGGTAAGTAAAAATACTGAGAAACTATAACTGAAATCATGCATATAAACATAAATCATAAGATCACGAGAGTAAGGACTGCATGCTGAAATTTGAATCTGAAACATGTAAGGTCATAAGCTGAATATCATATCTGTATAGAATGAACCAAAGCTAAAAATATAAATCATATGACTTTTCATAACTGAAATCATAAGTAAAATCTCGTAAATTGATCATTGGGCCAAACCTGTTATAAAACATAATATAATAAGTCATGAATATGAATAACTGAAATAACAGGAATAATGGGAGACTCATCAAAACCGATACCATCACGATAGAGCTTACGTGAAAAGCCCCAACTATCACACTCAAGTAGGCAGAGCCTTCCAAAACATTACCACGGCTAAGGACGCTATCATGACATCAATATCAAGTTGAAGGCCCCTTGCGAGCAGGGGAAACTTCTTGAGAGGCCCCAAGTAATACATAAACCTACATTGGCACGTAGTTCTGAGATAGAGAACCTTGGAACCCCAAGCCTACTCAGTGCTAGACACTACTCCCAAAAAATATGCATAGTGCTCCTATCATTTTTCAACGAAGCTGAAATTATAATTACATGCACAGTATGAAATCTGAACAATGGGAGTCATGGCTCCAAAATATATCATAAGTTGTAGTGGGAGTCTTAACTCCAAAACATATGATAAGTTCATATTATTAGACTTGGATAAATCATGAAAACATACTTAACTTGTGTAGGCTTGCCCAAATCTAAAAATCATGCACACTTGAAATAGAATCCATAAGAGAAATCATGCATTCATATATGGGTAATTTATAAACATTCAATCATGCTAGATATCTCATCATACTTGAAATCAAGAAGCATGAACTAGACTTTTCATAAAGCTTGCATAATAGGGAATAATTTTTAAAACTTGAAAACATGAATCTCTAATTAATTTGTATATAAAATCTGCTCATAAATCTTATAACATGATTTAGAGCATGAGAGGAATTGGCTCATAGACATATCATAGAGAATTTCACAAAAATTGCGTTAAAAGCCTATAAGATCATAAACTTGAATTAAAACTTGAATTCATGAACTTTGAGGAGAAATTTGGGCATGAGAATGAAAGGAAACTCTCATTCATAACCCTTACATGGGTAAACTGATTCTCAACTTGTCTTTGAAAGCCCAAGGGAAATGGGGAAGAATTGAGGGACTTCTAAATTTGATCTTCCTAGAGAATTCAAAGCTTTGCATGCATGGGAAAGCCTAATGACTTGAGATAGGCTAAACCCTCTTAAAACACTTCTTTCAAGGCTTAAAATGATGTAGTTTAGAACTTAAGAGCTTAGAAATTACAAAAATGCCCTTACTAATTTTGCAGGAAAAATGATACTGCTAGTCACCACGAGGGACATAACGAGTCGTTAGGTCCTGTGACAACTCGTTGTCTCCCCTTGTCACCACCACTAGAAATTTCCAATTTCCTAACCTTCCCACCCCCACAACCCACTTAACGAGTTGTTAGGGACATGACGACTCGTTCCCTCGACCCATTACCAACACTGCCATATCATTCCTTACCCACTTGATGGGTCATACAATGATTTGTTGGGAGTCATGATGACTCATCATCTCATCCGTTTTCACTTCTTGAGAAATGGAATCTCTTCAAATTGGGCACCACTTAATGGGTCACTTAACAACCCGTTAGGTCACACCACGAGTCATTAAACAACTCATTCTGTGACCTGGTGCAGATTTTCTTATTTTCTCCGTTTCAACCCTTGAATCTAATCTTAGGAAATTTTAGGGTATTACAATATCTCCCCCTAAGGAACATTCGTCCTTGAATATAGGCTAAGAATACTACAGGGCTGGGTAAAGAACTGCAATCCCAAAACTGAATAACTGAAGCTGAAAACTAATGGAAATACATGCATGCTAAAATATGACTAAACTGATTGAAATACATGAAATACAGATTGAAATACATGACTAAACTAAATTCATGTAAAATACATGCATGCTAAAACATGAAAGGAACTAGGAGACATGAACTTATATAAAGTTGAATAGAGTACTAAGGAGAAAACTAATACCTCATGCTAGAACTGAACCAGAAGGGAAACAATGCGGGTATCTAGCAATCATATCTACTTCGGCTTCCCACGTAGCTCCCTCAACCAGTTGATTCCTCTATAACACCTTTACTGAAGCCACTTTCTTGTTTCTCAACGATCTCAACTAGAACCTCCTCATACGTAAGGCTATCCTTCACATGTATGCCCTCCACCGGAACAACCAAGGTCCGGTCACCAATGCACTTCTTTAATAGAGATACATGGAAAACTGGATGTACCAAAGCTAACTCCGATGGTAGCTCTAACTCATATGTCACTTTGCCAACTCACTTCAAAATTATATAAGGACCAATATATCAGGGATTAAGTTTCCTTTTCTTTCCGAACCTCATCACTCCCTTCATGGGAGTGAGCTTCACTTGAGTACCAAGGCTCTTCTGAAATGACCTCCAAAACTGTGAGGTAAACTGAGTACCCCCTATCTGAGATGATGGACAAGGGAACTCCATCCAACCAAACTAACTCCCGAATATATAATCTAGCATAGTCCTCAGCTGAATTGATAGTTTTGACTGGTAAGAAATGTGCTGCTTTGGTCAACCTGTCTACAACCACCCATATAGAGTCATGTTGTCGGCGTGTACGAGGCAATCCTGTAATGAAGTCCATTTTGATCTCTTCCCACTTCCAAGTAGGAATAATAATGTCTTGTAGCATACCTGTAGGTCTTTGATGCTCAACTTTCAGTTGTTGACAAGTTGGAAACTTAGCCACAAACTCCACTACATCCTTCTTCATACCATTCCACCAATAGAATTCTTGTAGGTCACGATACATCTTAGTGGCACCTGGGTGGATAGAATATCGAAAACCATGGGCCTCATGAAACATCCATTCTCTTAAATCATCAACACCCGAAATGCATAAATGACTCTGATAATGATGTACACCATCTCCCCCTTGGAAGATGACCTCCACCTTCTGATTCTGGACAGCTTCCTTTAGCTTTACTAAGATAGGATCCTCATCTTGCCTAGTCTTAAACTCGGTCACCAATGAAGATTCTAAACCATTTTGAACAATGACACCACCATTTGTCGACTCAACAAAGCGAAGCCCCAAACGAACAAGCCTATGGACATCCTTTGCTAGCTCCTTTCTCCAATTTTCAACATAAGACACACTCTCCATGGACAGCCTACTAAGTGCATCTACCACTACATTAGCCTTGGCCGAATGATAAAGGACACTCATGTCATAGTCCTTGAGAAGATCTAGCCATCTCCTTTGTTGCAAATTCTGGTCCTTCTGGGTGAACACATATTGAAGGCTATTATAATTCATGAACACATCCACATGCATCCCATACAAGTAGCGTCTCTAAATCTTCAATGAAAACACCACGGCTGCTAACTCTAAGTCATGCGTCAGATAATTTTTATTGTGAGTCTTAAGTTGCCTAGAGGCATACGCAATGACCTACCAAGCTACATCAACACACAATCAAGACCAACCCTAAAGGTATCACAATACACAACGAATATATTGTTGCCCTCTAATAAAGTCAATACTGGGGCTGAAGTGAGTCAAGTCATTAGCTCTTGAAAACTCTTCTCACATGCATCTGACCACTAAAATTTTACTCTCTTCTAGGTCAACTTAGTCAACGGTGCTAAAATGAATGAAAATCCCTTAACAAACCTCCAGTAGTAGCCAGCTTAACCCATGAAGCTCCTAATATCCGAGGCACTAACTGGTCTAGGCCAATTCTTCACTTCCTCTATCTTTTGAGAGTCCACCTACACACCCTTACTAGACACCACATGTCCTAAAAATGCTACTGAGTTCAACCAAAACTCACACTTGCTGAATTTAGCAAACAGCTAGCGATCCTTAATAGTCTGTAGCACAATCCTCAAATAAGCGACATGCTCCTCCTCACTCCGAGAGTATATGAGAATATCGTTTGTGAAGATAATCATAGACATATCCAAATACGGCTTGAATACCCTACTCATCAAGTCCATGAAAGCTGCAGGAGCATTTGTTAGTCTAAAAGACATAACTACGAACTCATAGTGACCATACCAAGTCCTAAAGGGTGTGTTTAGAATGTCACTCTCTCTAATGCTGAGCTGATGATATTTGTATCTAAGGTCTATTTTTGAAAAGCACTTAGCACCCTGAAGTTGGTCAAACAAGTTATCAATCCTAGGGAGGGGATACTTATTCTTGATTGTGACCTTGTTCAACTGCCAAAAATCAATGTACATTCTAAGGGAACTATCTTTCTTCCGGACAAAGAGAACTGGTACACCCCACGGGATCTACTAGGCCTGATGAAATTATTATCTAGGAGATCTTTCAACTGCTCTTTCAACTCCTTGAGCTCGGCTAGAGCCACCCGTTAAGGAGGAATGGATGTAGGCTGCATATCAAAAGAAGGTTGATACCAAAGTCAAACTCTTGCTCAGGAGGGACTCCTGGTAGTTCGTCGGAAAACACCTCTGGATACTCACATACAATAGAAACTGATTGAAGAGTCGGGGTATCAGATGTTTCATCCTTAACCCAAACTAGATGATACATATAGCCTTTCGAGATCATCTTCCTGGCCTTGAGATAGGAAATAAAGAAACCTACAGGCACAGTTGAACTACCTTTCCATTCTAGGACTGGCTCACCTGGGAATCAAAATTCTTCCGTATGGGTTCTACAATTTACTGAGGCGTAACATGCATGCAACCAATCCATACCGAAGATAACATCAAAGTTGATCATGTCTAACTCTACTAGATTAGCTGAGGTGACTTTCTGAAAATCTGTGATAGGGCAATTATTGTATACTCATCGAGGTATAATTGAGTCACCAACTAGAGTAGAGAATAAGAAGGGTTCTAATAGGATTTCGGGATTGACTCCAAAACTAATAGCAACAGAAGGAGTCATAAAAGATAAGGTATCCCCTAGATCTAATAATACATACATATCAAGATGGAATACTCGTAACATATCAGTAACCATATCCGGAGAGATCTTCTGCTCCTGAAAAGATGAGACAGCATAGAATATGTTCTAACACTGTCCCCCGCCTGCACTAGTGGATGCGCCCTGTTGAACTGGGCGTGCTAGTGGAGCTACTGAACTGGTGGCTGGGTCACGATCTCCACTAGGGCCCTGTCTAGCTGAAGGGCAGTCTCTAAGCTGGTGTCCGGGCTTCCCACACCTGAAATATGTGCCTGAACCTGGTAAGCACCCTTCGGTGTGCCTCCTACTGCACCTTCTGCAAACTAGAATGCTGGGCTCTCCTGACATGCTTCCTTGACCTCTAGAGCCTAATGCTCTACTTCTGTGATCACTCTTAGATCTAGATGGAACACTGGCTGATGAAGGCATTGTGGTTGATGACCTCTGGTGGGACTGCTGACGATGTCCTCCATAGGACCTCTAAAATTGCCCATAACTCCCTATCTTGGCCCTCTTGGCCACTCTATCCTTCTCCTTCATCTGATCCGACTCTATCTACTAAATGTAATGACCAACCGTGAGAAGTCTAGATCACTGTTCAGTATAGCAGTCCTGCACTCCTTGACCAGCGAGTCTGATACCCCATTCATAACCTGCACATACGAGCCCTCTGATTCGCAACCATCTCCGGAGTATATTTGGATGGTTGGATAAACTCCAAGGCGTACTCTTGGACAGTCCTGTGGCATTGCTTCAAGTTGATGAACTCCATCGCCTTCTCCTTCCTCAACTCCCTAGGGAAGAACCTATCTAAGAAGGCAGTCATAAACTCATCCCAACTCACGTGAACTGCCCCCACTGCCCTACCATCCTTGCACTGGTGGTACCATATGTAAGCAACCCCCTTCAACTGATAGGAGGTTAGGTCCGTACTCTCCTCTCCGGTCACCCCTATAATCTGGGTGATCTTCTGCACCTCCTCAATAAACTCATGCGGGTCCTCACCTACCTTCGACCCTAGAAACTCCAACGGATAAAGTCTTGGACTGTAGCTACTGTCGCGTTCCCTTTCTGAGGAACATGAGCCATTGGCCACTGATTGACCTGAGTAGTCATCACCTATGCGAACACCTGAAATGCCGCTCTAAACTCGGCATGAGTGACCTACTCGACAAAGGGTTTGTTGGTGTTGGTGGGACTTGTTGATGCTCATCTCCATTACCATTGTCATAGTCATTTCCATTGCTATTTCTTCTACCATTCATCCAGCGTGGAGGTATATTTCTGCAAATGCGTATAGCATGAGTTAGAAGGACAGATAGATACTTCATCGCATGATTTAGATTATGAAAGAAGGGAAATTTCCTAAAACTTCTTGTAGCCTCTTCCTCATAAGTGTGACGCGCTTCACACCTATGAAAAAGATATACTCAATATGGCTTTCAAACATCTTAGGACACTCTAAACCTTTGCTCTGATACCAAATTTGTCACAACCTGAACATAGGCCCGGATCGAGATACAGGACCTAGAAGCACGAGAGGCTCCAAGTTGATCCATGGCATGAACATAGAGACTATAGAATATACATCAAAGTGGAATTGAACATGAATAACTGAAATCATGAGGAACAATGGGAGACTCATCATAACCGGCACCATCATGATACAGCTTACGTGATGCCCCAACTATCATACTCAAGTGGACAGAGCCGTCCAAAACCTTATTAGGGATAAGGATGCTACCATGATATCGATATCAAGCTGAAGGCCCCTTGCGGGCGGGGGAAACTCTCTTGAGATGCCCCAAGTAATATATAAACCTATGTTGGCATGTAGTTTTGAGACCGGGGAACCTTGGAAACCCAAGCCTACTCGGTGCTAGACACTACTCTAAAAAACATGCATAGTGCTCCCGTTGTTTCTCAACGAAGCTAAAATTATAATTACATGCATAGTCTAAAATCTAAACATGGGGAGTCTTGACTCCAAAACACATTATAAGCTATAATGGGAGTCTTGACTCCAAAACATATGATAAGTTGATCTTATTAGCCTTGGCTAAATCATGAAAATATACTTAACTTCTGTGGGCTTGCCCTAATCTTAAAATCATGCATACTTGAAATAGATTTCATAAGAGAAATCATGGATTCATATATGTGTAATTTATAAATATTCAATCATGCTAGATATCTCATCATACTTTAAATCATGAATCATGAACTTGACTTTTCATAAAGCTTGCATAATAAGACATAATTTCTAAAACTTGAAAATATGAATCTCTAATCAATTTATATATAAAATCTACCCATAAATCTTAAAACGTGATTTGGAACATGAGAGGAATTTACCCATAGACATATCATAGAGAATTTCATTAAAAATGGGTTAAAACCCTATAAGATCATAAACTTGAATTAAAACTTGAATTCATGAACTTTGTGAAGAAATTAGGACATGAGAGTGAAAGAAAACTCTCATTCATAGCCCTACATACCTGGGTAAACTGATTCTCAACTTGTCTTCAAAAGCCCAAGGGAATTGGGGAAGAATTGAGGGACTTCTAGATTTGATCTTCCAAGAGAATTCAAAGCTTTGAATGCATGGGAAAGTCTAATGACTTGAGATAGGCTAAACCCTCTTAAAACACTCCTTTCAAGGCTTAAAACGACGAAGTTTAGATTTTAAGTGCTTAGCAATTATGAAAATACCCTTTCTGATTTTGCAGGAAAAATGACATTGCTAGTCACCGAGGGACATAACGAGTCGTTAGGTCCTCTAACGACTCGGTGTCTCCCCTCGTCACCACCACTGGAAATTTCCAATTTCCCAACCTTCTCACCCTCATGACCCACTTAACGAGTCGTTAGGGACACGACGACTCATTCCCTTGACTAGTTACCAATACTGCCATATCACTCCTTACCCACTTGACGGATCATACAACAATTCGTTAGGAGTCATGATGACTCGTTGTCTCATCCTTTGTCACTCCTTGAGAAACAGAATCTCTTCAAATTGGGCACTACTTAACGGGTCACTTAACGACCCTTTACATCATACCACGACTCACTGAATGACTCTTTTTGTGACCTAGTGCAGATTTTCTTATTTTCTCCATTTCAACCCTCGAATCTGATCTTAGGGACTTTTGGGGTATTACACATCTGCTAGACGCAGAAGCAGATATGCAGCACGCATGTACTTGTTCTCTTCTAGCAGATTGCTTTCAGCTCAATTCCTTCATCTTCTTAATATCACTCAAATGCCTGCAAAAATGATCAAAAAGGCATAAAACCTTCCTAAATAATGTTAAAATAAAGCAATAACTCATGCTTAAGAGCCAAATGAGTTGGTAATTTACCAACTCATCACTCGTTCGAATGCTCACCTCGGGCACAAGCCACTCATCTTTGGATAATAACATGTTATCCACCTTCATTCTCTTGTTCCATATGCCATTAAATAGTTCATTTACATAACCGCTCGGAGGTATCAATTTACACCACCAGCACGATTTTACACACCATATTATAGTCACTCATATGACAATTAAGAAAAACACATTGATCAACATAATGCACTTCAATTCACAGTAATCAACACTATAAAGTATAATCTTAGAGTCGTCATACAAGTATAACTAACACATCATAATCTTAGAAAAACTAGTGTCCGAAGACCAACTAATCATGTTCGACAAACCACAACATATACAAATCATTAAATAAAGTCTAACTCCTCATAAACCATAACCTATCTCGATTGCAGAACAGGAATATACAACTACTCTGCGAGACCTTGCCTTTTTTTCAATACCTCCAAACGTTCAAAGTCCAAAAATAAGTCATTAAGAAACCTATCAATAATTTACCTCTTCGATCAAGGGTTTGGGAACTCAATCCACTCCCTTATTCCCGTTATTTATGATCTAATTCGATAATCATAGGCTAAATTATCATATTCCAAACCTACCAAAATCATTCCAACCTAGTTCATGGGGTTTTTACTCCTTTATCTCCCTATAAATAGTTACTAAAGTTAAAGGTACCAATTTTACCAAGTTTTAGGTCTCAACCATCCCAAAATCAACGTTCTACAATCACATTTACTCTTAAATTGTTAATTATCCACTTTTTTGGCCTAGAAATCAGTGCCCGCTCATTCTCATTCGATTATCCCCAGCTTTCACAATCTAGGATTTTTAACTAGAAAGTTACTATTAAAATTTACTCATTACCTCTAGAGTGTTGGGGAATCTAAAGGGGAAGGAGCAAGCTAAAATTCATACCTTTGGAAGGAGAACCCTTTTCTTTCTTGGAGAATCACCCCAACCTCTTCAGTTTTTATGCCTTAGAATAACGGGGTGAAAACACTGATATTCTGACTTAAACTGGTTTTTTTCCTCGCATTGTCCGCTGTAGTGGACCCACTATGGTGACCAAAGACTCGCCACGGCGGACCCAAAGGTTTCTCCATAATGACTGCGGTGGCGGTCCCCACTAACTAGTAGCTTAGACATTTTGCATAGTTTTCTCAACTCATACATCAATCTGCTTTTACTACCCTTTGCCTATGTGTTTTCATTAGCTTAACTTGTCACGGGGATTCTAAAGTTATTTAATCCATTAAATCACCTATAACGACTAGCGGGTCGTTACACTTTTGTTGTTCCTCTCCCTCCCACTTTTCCATCACCTAAATTAGCTTCTCCTATTTCAAAAAAGCCATAATTCTTTTTTCATTTTTGATTACTGTTTTATTTTTTATTTGATTTTTTCATGTTTTACATGATTACTCTCTCAATTTACCTTATTACATTTAACTTTGACCATTATTAAACAAATACGTTCATCCAAAAAAGAAAAAACTTACCTCGTTCAAATAACATCGATAGTTATTGCATAGTTCCTTAAATTAG
>JACEIK010003916.1:108616-133246 GCA_018107945.1 Datura stramonium
ATATATATTCTTTTAATGTAGTATATTTAACATAGTTAAGAAAGTGAAAAAAGTGAGTTTTGAGTTTTTAAATATGGCACATAATATGAACCTAACTTTTTTAAAAAGCCTCATAAATGCATATTTTTATGCTTCTCTCTCATGCTATCGACGTAAGTTAGCTTAACCTACGCAGGTGTGTAATCCATGGCGAGGGGAGGTAAGCGAGGCCGACCAGGGAAAATGACTACGAGTATAGTGGAGGAGACTATGGGCGTCCATTTCATATCAGGAGGGTAAAAAGGAATCATCACTCCGAAGGTTTCACAGATGTCCCCAAGTTCTTTTGAGATGAGTGAAGGTGCTCTGTTTATTGAGCTTACGCAAAAACCGTCTACTATGAAACGACTGGATCTGAGTTCGCCTGCAGCTACTACCCCTCATAACCCAGTGGTACAAGCTGAAACCAATGGAACAATAATTGCAGAACCAGAGATGGATCTGAAGATTACTGAAGATACTGTGTTCCCTAAACCAGGCTAGACAAATCTTTTCAAAAACAACAGAGCTGCAACTAATGGTATGCCTCTTAATTATCACCCTCTGCAGCTAAATGATGGTAAAACCCAGTTGTATTGTTAGAAAAGGAACATGTGAAAAAGGAAGTGGAAAAATGGAATTGTGCCCTAATTGCTTACATGATTGGGTCAAAATAGGGATATAATGCTATGAAATGATATATTGATCAGCAGTGGTCTGTTGTGGCCACACTAGATTTATTTATCCATGAGGAAGGCTATTTTCTGATCAAATTCAAGTCACTAGAAGACAAGAATGAGATACTCTATTCTGGGTGACATACTGTAATACCCCAAAAGCCCTAAGATCAAACTCGAGGGTTGAAATAAAGAAAATAGAATTTTCTGCACCAGGTCACAGGACGAGTCATCCAGTAACCCGTGGGGTGCACCAAGAGTCGTTAGGTGATCGTGGGGAAGAGGACGATCTTGGTTGAATTTTTTTTCTTTAGGGTTGATCGCGGGTGAAGCCACGAGTCATGTGTCAACCCCATGAGTCGTTAGGTTGGCCGTGGTCGAGCTCTTGCCTTGGATGTTAAAAAGTTGGTAGTGTTCCCAATGACTGGTCACCATGAGTTTTCAGGTACACCACGAGTCGTGGTGTCCCTCATGGTGACCCATGACGAGAAATTTCCAGTGCTGGCGACGAGACAGACCACGAGTCGTGATTAGTAGCAACGAATCGTCCAGTCCCTCATTGGGACTGGTAGTGTGATTTTTCTGTGATATTCTTAAGGAGTTTTTTGTAATTTCCTGAACTCTTAGACTCTAAACTACTCCATTTTGGGCACGGGTTTTTAGAGAAATTAAAGGGATAATCGACTAAATCCCTCTCACTTTCACTCAACTCTAGATCTCCCAAAATCAGAAGTACGATTTACACAACCACTTCACCAAGAGCAAGCTAGGGCATTCGACTTTTCCTCTCAAATTCTCATGGGTTTCCTCCGGGTTTTTCTTCACCAGGTATGTGAGAATTTAAAAAGGGAGATGTCCTTCCCTTGTTCCCCAAAACCCATTTAAATTTTCTTATCAGTCCTAGACTTGAGGTTTCGAAATTTATAAAATTTTATGTTAGAATCCGATTCAATTCATGTGGAATGTTTTTCATGTTGTTAGCTACTATATTTCTATTACTTAGAGATCATGTTGATACTTGCTTCTTGCAAATGGGTTTTATCCCTAGTTCTTGAACATAGAAATTAGGGTCTTGCATAGTTGGTTAGTTATTAATATTGTTTGACTCTATCAGTGTTGGAAATTCCATGTTATTATTATCAGTTAAATGCTCAGTCAGTTGCATGCTAGCTCAGTTCCAGTCATGATGTAAATATCTTTAGTATCTTCAGTAATGTCAACTGATCAGTTTGAGAATAGTCTTTTCTTGAGGTGTCAGTAATGCCTTCGAGATATCAATTATCAGTTAATAATTAGTTCTACAGACGGTTATGACGCTTCCAGATAAGCAGCTCTGACCAGTCCTATAACACCAGTTATAGTATTCGGTCCGATAAGACTCTCAGGGTACTTCTAGATAAGTGTCCCTGACTTAGTCTTGGGCCTAGCTTTGAGCTATCAGCTTAGTAAACAAATTTAGGATTTATTCAGTGGGAGAATTACTTAGCACTAAGCGGACCGGGGTTTCAGCGCACCCAAGTTCCCAAAACTATGTTGCCACCATAGGTTACTTGCCCTATCGGGTCCCAAATTTGTGATCGCCTAGTTCATTACTTTATACCCTGTCAAGGTATATTGGGTCCTATCGATGGGGCATATACATCCAACTCAACATTTAGCTCACGTGGTTATATGTTGGTTATAGACTCTCCCACTAGTCAGTACAATCTCAGTTTAGTTCAGTTCAGTTCAATTTAGGTCTGCTCAGTATGTCATATCCAGGACATTTCTATGACCATCATCCAGGGTTATTGACCATATCAATTATATTTCTGTTGTATCAGTTTTCAGTATTTCAGTTGGTCATTTCATGTCATTTCATTTCAGTTACTTGTTCTTTCATGCTTATTGTATCTCTCACTTACTCAGTACATTCAAAGTACTGATGCATACTTCCTATGATGTATCATATCATAATACAGGCGTATGTTCTCAGTCCCAGCATCATCAGTAGTTCTCTCAGATGATATCAGGAGCAGCATTTGGTGAGTCCTCATGTTTCAAGGATGATATTTATTTTCACTTAGTTATTTTCAGTTAGAATTTAGAGTTAGCTGGGGGTTTGTCCCAGCAACTCATCATTGAGTAGATGGCTTTCAGACATAGACTTAGATAATCAATATTATTTTTTTCAGATGTATTGACTCTTGGAAAATCAGTGTTCTTAAATAGTTTTATTTATTTAAAGCTTTCCGCTTAAATAGTTTTATTTATTTAAAGCTTTCGCTTATGTTTACCCGTCTAGGGTATAGACTCGGGTCGTGACAAACTTGGTATCAAAGCACTAGGTTTAGAGTAACCTAAGATGTATGAAAGCCGCGTCAAGTAGAGTCCTTTTCATGGGTGTGAAGCGCGCCACGCTTATGACGGGGAGGCTACCAAATGTTATTAGGAAAACTCCCTTTTGTTCATACTCTTTATCATGCGTGGAGGTTTAATCCCTGAAATGTCCTCCTAACTCATGCTTTATTCGTTTTAGTGAAAAATATTTCTCCAAGATGAGGAAACAGAAGAAGGCATAGCAATGCTAACCGACCTGCCCCACCAGCTCCGCAGCCCCTCAAGATGACCAAGTATCCTCAGCAAATTCCGAGCGGCAATCCAGCTGCTAGCTCAGATAGTGACTAACGAAGTGAACCAGTAGGTGGTTCTGGTGAATACAAATAGGTCAATGGTAGCTGCTAGGGTTCAGGAGCTCACCCGAATGAACCCTCCAACCTTTCATGGATCTAAGGTGGGAGAGGTCCCGTAGGAGTTTGTAGATGAGGTGCGGAAGATCATAATCTGTGGAGAGTGCTGATCTGGATGCCTACCAGTTGAAAGGGGTGGCTCAAATTTGGTATGATCAGTGGAAGGAAGGGAGACCAGCAGTAGTAGGGCCGGTAGAGCGGGATGAGTTCACCACAACATTTCTAGACATATTTTTCCCTCGAGAGTTGAGGGAGGGTAAGGTCACAGAGTTCATGAACTTAAAGCAGGGTAACAGGACCATGGAGGAATATGCATTAGAGTTCACTCGGTTGTCGAGGTATGCTCCAGAGATGGTAGCCGAGCAAAGGACTCGCATGCTTAAGTTTGTCAATGGGGTATCAAACCTGATACTTAAGGAGTGCAGAACCGGGATGCTCATTAAGGACATTGCCTCTCCTGCCTCATCGTTCATGCCCAACAGATTGAAGCAGAAAAGTTGAAGGATTTGGAATGGGAGAACAAGCGGGCTAGAGCGGGTCAATCTGATTATGGCCACCAGAGGTTTGGTGGTAGTAGCCTCCCACATCAACAACAACAGAGGATTCCAGCACCCACTTCAGCCAGCGCTCCTACTTTCTGGTCCCGTAAGGATTAGAAGGGCGGAGCATCTGGCTCTCAGTCCCAGAGTTACAGTGCCAGCAACCGTTATCCAGCTTGACCTAAGTGTGACAAGAACCATCCAGGACAATGCCTCCAAGGCAAAGAGAGCTGCTTTGGGTGTGCACAACTAGGTCACCGGCTAACGGAGTGTCCGTCCACAGGACGGGGGAAATTATAGTCTACCACTTCAGCAGTTCTAGCAGGCTGTCCAGCTCAGTAGGCCAACACTTTAGGTACAAATGGAGGTCAGTGCCAAAATCTCTTTTATGCTTTTTCCTCTCGTCAAGATCAGGAGAGCTCACCTGACGTCGTCACAGGTATGTTACATCTCTTCCATCTTGATGTGTATGCCCTATCATTTATGACTCCCTATGTAGATGTCTAGTTTGAAATCAGTCCAGGAGTCCTCTTAGAACCATTCTCAGTCTCTACCCAATTGGTGAGTCAATTAGAGCCACCCGGGTGTATAGAAACTGTCCAGTCTCAGTATTGAGTAAAGTCATTCCAGCTGATCTAGTAGAGCTAGACATGGTCAATTTCGACCTCATTCTTGGCATGGATTGGCTACACTCCAGTTATGCCTCAGTCGACTGCAGAACTTGAGTCATCAAATTTTAGTTTCCAAATGAGCCAGCTCCAGAGAGGATGGGTAGTAGTTCCGCGCCTAAGGAGTGGTTTATTTCCTACCTTAAGGCAAGGAAGCTCATTTATAAAGGGTTCATCTATCACCTAGTTCAGGTCAAAGATTCCAGCTCCGAGACCCAACTATTCAGTTAGTTCCAGTTGTTAGAGAATCCCCTGACGTGTTTCTCGAAGATCTTCCCGGAGTCCCTCCCAAGCGGGAAATAGACTTCGGCATAGACCTTCTTCCAGACACTCAGGGCATCTCCGTTCCTCCTTACAAAATGGCTCAGCTGAGCTTAAGGTGTTGAAGGAGCAGCTAAAAGACCTACTTGATAAAGGATTCATCAGGCCCCGCATCTCCCCATGGGGTGATCCAGTGTTGTTCGTGCGAAAGAAAGATGAGTACTCTCAGAATGTGTATCGACTACTGTCAACTGAAAAAATTTGTAGTTAAGAACAGGTATCCCCTACCCAAGATTGACGACTTGTTCGATTATCTTTAAGGAGCCAGTTATTTTTCCAAGATAGATCTCAGGTCAAGGTATCATCAGCTTAGAGTCAGAGAATGTGACATACCGAAAACAACCTTCAGAACTTGGTATAGTCACTATGAATTCGTGGTTATGTTCTTTGACTAACTAGTGCCCCTGCAACTTTCTTGGACCTGATGAACAGGGTTTTCAAGAAGTATTTAGACTTGTTTGTCATTGTATTCATTAATGACATTCTGGTATACTCTAGAAACGAGGAAGAACATGCTAACCATTTGAGGATAGTGTTACAGATGCTCAGAGACTGCTAGTTGTTTGCTAAATTCAACAAATATGAATTCTGGTTGAAGTTTGTGACTTTTCTTGGTCACGTAGTCTCATTTGATGGTATTCAGGTAGATCCTTAAAAGATAGCAGCGGTGAAAGACTGGCCAAGACCTATTTCCCCAACAAATATCTGAAGTTTCGTGGGTTTAGCCGGTTATTACCGATGATTTGTAGAAGGATTTTCCTCTATTGCATCTCCTCTAACTAAGTTAACTCAGAAAAAGGTGAAGTTTCAGTGTTCAGATGCATGTGATAAGAGTTTCCAAGAGTTGAAGACTCGACTCACTACTGCTCCACTTTTAACATTACCAGAAGGAACAGAGGGGTTCGTGGTATATTTTGATGCTTCCAAAGTTAGGCTCGATTGCATTCTGATGCAACGGGGTAAGGTGATAGATTATGCCTCCAGACAACTTAAGGTTCATGAAAAGAACTATCTTACTCATGATCTTGAATTGGCAGCAGTGGTGTTTGCTTTGAAGATATGGAGGCATTATCTTTATGGGGTTCACGTGGATGTTTTCACCGATCATAATAGCCTTCAATACGTGTTCAGCTAGAAGGACTTGAATCTTCATCAGAGAAGGTGGTTGGAGCTACTAAAGGACTACGCCATGAGTGTACTATACCACCCGAGCAAGGCTAATGTGGTGGATGATGCCCTAAGAAGAATGTCCATGGGGAGCATTGCACATGTTGAAGAGACGGAAAAAAACTAACAAAAGATATTCACAGGTTAGCTCGGTTGGGAGTGCAATTGGTGGATTCAACTGAGGGCGATGTAGTATTGCAGAGTGGGTCAGAATCCTCCTTAGTTGTTGAGGTTAAGTCAAAGTAGGATGAAGATCCCATATTGCTTAAGCTTAAAGAAGTAGTTCTAAGAAAAGAAGTGGAGGCTTTCTGCAAAAGGGGAGATGGTGTGCTTCATTACCAGGGCAGGCTATGTGTTCCGGATGTAGGTGACTTGAAACAACAAATACTGGAAGAAGTATACAGTTCTAGATATTCTATCTACCCAGGTGCCACTAAGATGTACCGTGATGTACGGGAAATCTACTGGTGGAACAACATGAAGAGAGATATTGCAGAAGTTGTGGCTAAGTACCCAAACTGCCAGCAGGTTAAAGTTGAACATCAGAGACCTAAAGGTATGAATTAGGATATTAGCATACCCACGTGGAAGTTGGAATAAGTGAATATAGACTTTATTATGGGGCTACCTCGTACTCGTCGGCAACATGACTGAATTTGGGTGATAGAAGATCGGATGACCAAGTCAGCACATTTCCTCCCAGTTAAAACTACAGACTCAGCTGAGATTTATGCCAGGTTGTACATCTGGGAATTTGTCAAACTACATGGAGTCCCCTTGTCCATCATTTCAAATAGAGGCACCCAGTTCACCTTGCATTTCTGGAAGTCATTTAAGAAAGGACTCGATACTCAGGTCAAGCTTAGTACAACTTTTTCACCCTCAGACAGATGGAAAAGCTGAGCTAACTATTCAGACCTTAGAATATTTTCACCCTTAGACATATGGAAAAGCTAAGCTGACTATTCAGACCTTAGAGATATGCTGAGTGCTTGTGTGATCGACTTCAAGGGCAGTTGGAATGATCACTTGCCTCTCATCGAGTTCGCGTACAACAACAGCTACCACTCCATTATTCAGATGGCCCCATTTGGAGGCATTATATGGTATAAGGTGTAGGTCTCCTTAGGGTGATTTTAAGTTAGTGAAGCTACCTTGATAGGGCCAGACTCAGTCCATGAAGCTATGCAGAAAGTGCAACTTATTAGGGAAAGGTTGAAAACAACTCAAAGCCGACAAAAATCCTATGCTGATGTGAGGAGAAGAGAGTTAGAATTTTCTCTATATGATTGGGTTTATATGAAAATTTCACCCATGAAAGGGGTGATGAGGTTTGTGAAGAAAGGAAAACTCAGTCCAAGGTATGTAGGACCCTACAGGATTCTGAGGCGAATTAGCAATGTGGCCTACGAGTTAGAATTACCTTCATATTTAGCATTTGTGCACCCAGTCTTCCATGTGTCACTGTTGAAGAAGTGCATCGGTGATTCGACCTCAGTTGTGCCACTAGACATTGTGGGGGTGAAGCATAGTCTCTCTTACGAAGAGGTCCCAGTTTAGGTCCTAGATCGTTAGGTCCGTAAGCTGAGGAATAAGGAAATCGCTTCAGTGAAAGTCTTGTGGAGCAATCAACTATTTGAAGGAGCCACATGGGAGGCAGAAGCAGCCATGATGGCTAAATACCCTCATTTGTTCCCTTCCAGTTCAATTTTAGTGTCAAGTATTAAATTCCTCCTTAGTACTCTATTCAGTTTCATGTTCAGTTCATGTGCCCCACGTTTCTTTCATGTCAATGTATGTATGTGTGGTTCATGAATTCAGTTCAATAATGTAGTTCAGTTCGAGGTCAGCCACTCCATCAGTTATCAGCTTTAAATGTTCAGTATTTGGTATGATGATTACATTTCTCAACTTTTCAGTGTGTTTACCAATATTTGGGGACAAATGTTCCCAAGGGGGAGATATTGTAATATCCTGAAAGCCCTAAGATCAGACCCGAGGGTTGAAATAGAGAAAATAGGATTTTCTGCACTAGGTTACAAGACGAGTTGTCCAGTGACCCGTGGGGTGCACCACAATTCGTTAGGTGACTTGTGAGGAGGATGAGCTTGTTGCATTTTTGGCTTTAGGGTTGACCACGGGTGAAGCCACAAGTCGTGGTCAACCCTACGAGTCGTTAGGTTAGCCGTGGTCGAGGCCTTGCCTTGGATGTTGAAAAGTTGGCAGTGTTCCCAATGATTGGTCACCATGAGTCGTCGGGAACACCACGAGTCATGGCGTCCCTCGTGGTGAACCGTTATGAGAAATTTCTAGTGCTGGCAACGAGACAGACCATGAGTTGTGGTCAGTAGCAACGAATCATCCAGTCCCTCATTGGGACTGGCAGTGTGATTTTTCTGAGAAATTCTTAAAGACTTTTCCGTAATTTCCTAAACTCTTAGACTCTAAACTATGTCGTTTTTGGCACGTTTTTAGAGAATTAAAGAGATAATCGACTAAATCCCTCTCACTTTCACTCAACTCTTGATCTCCCAAAATCAGAAGTACGATTTACACAGGAAGTTCACCAAGAGCAAGCTAGGGCATCCGACTCTTCCTCTCAGATTCTCAAGGGTTTCCTCCGAGTTTTTCTTCATCAGGTATGTGAGAATTTAGCAAGGGAACTGTCCTTCCCTTGTGCCCCAAAACCCTTTTAAATTTTCTTATCAGTCCTAGCTCTAAGGTTTTGAAATTTAGAAATTTTTCGGTCAGAATCCGATTCAATTCAGGTGGAATGTTGTTCATGTTGTTAGCTACTATATTTCTATTACTTAGAAATCATGTTGATACTTGCTTCTTGTAAATGGGTTTTATCCCTAGTTCTTGAATACATAAATTAGGGTATTGCATAGTTGATTAGTTATTAATGTTGTTTGACTCTATTAGTGTTGGAAATTCCATGTTATTATTTTTAGTTAAATGCTCAGTCAGTTGCATGCTAGCTTAGTTCCAGTCATGATGTAAATATCTTCAGCAATATCAGCTGATCAGTTTGACTACAGTTTTTCTTAAGGTGTCAGTAATGCCTCCCAGATATCAGTTATCAGAATCAGTTATTAGTTAACAGTTAGTTCTACAGATGGTTACGACGCTTCCAGAAAAGAAGCTATGACCAGTCCTAGAACACCAGTTAAAGTATTCGGTCCGATAAGACTCTCAGGGTACTTCCAGATAAGTGTCCCTGACTTTAGTCTTGGGTCCCATCTTTGAGCTACCAGCTTAGTAAACAAATTTAGGGTTTATCCAGTGGGAGTAGCACTTAGCACTGAGCAGACTGGGGTTTCTGCGCACCTAATTTTTCAGAACTATGTTGCCACCGTAGGTTACTTGGCCTATCGGGTCCCATATTTGTGATTATCCAATTCCTGCCTTTATACCCCGGAAAGGTATGTTGGGTCCTATCGATGGGGCATATACATCAAACTCCACGTTTAGCTCACATGGTTATATGTCGGTTATAGACTCTCCCGCTAGTCAGTACAGTCTTAATTCATTTCAGTTTAACTCAACTTAGTATTTCAAATCCAGGACATATCTATGACCATAAGCCAGGGTCATTATTGACCATATCAGTTATATTTCAGTTGTATCAATTTTCAATATTTCAGTTGGTCATTACATGTCATTTTAGTTCAGTTACTTGTTCTTTCATGCTTATTATATCTCTCACTTACTCAGTACATTCAAAGTACTTATGCATACCTCCTATGTTGTATCGTATCATGATACAAGCATAGGTTCTCTGTCCCAGCATCATTTGTAGTTCCCTCAGACGATATCAGCAGCAACATTTGGTGAGTCCTCATCTTTTGAGGATGATATTTATTTTTAGTTAGACTTTAGAGTTAGCTGGGGGTTTGTCCCAGCAACTCATCATTGAGTAGATGGCTTTCAGACATAGACACAAATAATCAATATTATTTTTTTCAGATGTATTGACTCTTGGCAAATCAGTGTTCTTAAATAGTTTTATTTATTTAAAGCTTACGCTTATGTTTACTCAGTTACCAGTGTAATGATAGACCATGGGTTACCTTGGAGTCATTTGTGGCATCAAGTACCGTATCCTGTCCAAGGTATAGACTCGGGTCATGACACATACCATGAACAACAGACATATTTTCCTAAAATAGTGGACACAAAACTTTGATTTCACAATGAAATTTCCTACGGAAATACCTCTATGGGTGGTGTTCCCTAATTTTCCTATGAGTTATTAGGGAGTTGAATTTCTCAGTAGAATTGGAAGTGTTGTGGGAAAGCCTATCTATGCGGATGAATGTACTACAAAGCAAACCAAAATTTCATTTGCCAATCTACTTATTGAAGTCAATATCACCCAAGAATTGCCATCAGAGATAACAATTCTGGATCCCAAAGGTATGGAGTGGAAACAACGTGTTGATTATGATTAGAAGCCTGCTTATTGTGATAAATGTTTGCAAGTAGGCCATAAGTGTAAGCCCATAGAACCATCTCAACCTTAGCAAAGAAATCAGGTAATGAGAAAGCAGGAGTGGAGGGAAAAAAGACCTATTGAAGATCAGCTCATTTCTCAGGATATAGTGGTGGATAAGATTGTTGAACACTCCCTCCCTAGTGGTAAACCAGAGGACACAACAGTGACACAAAAGGATCAAACCAATCTTGTTAATTCTTAGGATAACTCAGTGATTGTGCCAACCTTCAATCTGACAAATTTTCCTGCTTTGACACCTACACCTACCAGAAATGGATTTGGAATATTGGATGAGAGGATGTGTGAAAATCTCTAGTCCCTTCCTGATAAAAGAGGTACCCCGTCATCACAGTTATGAATTGGTTATTCTAGAACTTAAGGGGCACTAATTAGAGGTATAAGCAGAAGGAGCTCAAAATTTACCTCAAGAATAAGAACATCAAATTGGCAGGTCTCATTGAAACTAGGGTCAAGGAAAAAAATATATCTAAGTGTCAACACAATTTTGCCCTAGGATGAAGTGTCTTACATAACTACCAACATGTTGCCAATGGTAGAATATGGATTATATGGGACCCTACATGGTATTGGATTGATGTTATTAGAAGTGAAGGGCAGTTGATTTATTATACTATTAGGGATAGGTTGGGCATTGTGAACTGTTTCCTTACAATTTTCTATGGATATAACATTATGGAGCAAAGGATGGAGTTATGGACTGTTTTAAATGAAATTTCTATGGGAATTTCCAAGCCATGGGTAACTTGTGGGGATTTTAATTTAGTCTTATATGCTTGATATGATCCCGGGTATCCTATAAGTTATGGAGAAATACAAGAGTTTGCAAACTGCATTCATAGCCTGCTACTAAATGAACTTCCTTGGAGAGGGGAGTATTATACCTGGACCAAAAAACAATATTGAGATAGAAGGATACGCAACAGAATTGATAGAGGTTTTGGCAACTGTGAATGGATGATGAAGTGGGGTCTAGTAGTATTAGAGTATGAACTCCCATACTTCTCAGATCATGCACCTATGTTATTGAAGATGTCTACTAGAATTAAAACCTATAAAATACCTTTTAGTTTCTTCAATGTATGGATAAAACGTGAAAACTTTCACAATCTAGTGGAAGGGGTCTGGAAACAACCTTGTACTCGGAAGAAAATGGACATAGTTTGGAGAAAGCTCAAAGATCTCAAGCCATAGTTTAAGAATCTAAACATTTAGGATTTTAAGAGTTTGACACAAAGAATACAGAGTACCAGAAAGGAACTTATAGAAGTACAAACACAAATAAGGAGGAAACGTAATGAAGATATGTTGCTAGAGGAGAGCAGGTTGCTGCAAAATTTGGAGAAATGATCACTGATTGAAGAGAATGCCCTTAAGAAAAAATCAAGGGTATCCAGGATAAAGCTAGGTGATTCTAACTCTATATATTTCACGCTATAATTAAGGAGAGAAGTCAAAAAATGATTGTAGAACTCACATCTCTCAATGGAGTAAAGCTTACAAATTCTAAAGAAATCAAATCGGAATTTCTCAAATTCTATCAGGGCTTAACGGGGACATCTACTAATATTCTGCTTGCTGTTAATAAAGTAACAATGGCCAATGGTCCTAGGCTTTCACAATTGCAGAAACTGGAGCTTGTTGCCCCTATTTCAGAATAAAAAATATGGGATGGTCTAGCAACTATAGGTGATGATAAATCACTAGAGATTGATAGATTTAATGCTAAGTTTTCAAAAAAGACTTGGCTTACTATTAAGTCTGATGTTATTACAATTGTTGAGGATTTCTTCTTAAGTAACTAGATGTGTAAATCTATTAATTGCACTACTCTCACTCTTATTTCTAAAGTTTCTGTTCTAGTCACAGTTAAGGACTTTAGGGCAATTGCATGCTGCACAGTTTTATACAAGATAATTGCTAAGGTTCTAAAATATAGACTGCAGAGAGTTATGGCTGGTATCATCTGTGAAGCACTGGCAGGATTCATACTTGGGAGGAGGATAGCAGACAACATCATACTGGCTCAAGAGCTGGTTAAAGGCTATACCAGGAAGCACATTTCAGCTAGATGCATGATCAGAATTGACCTCCAAAATGCCTATGACTCAGTTGATGCCTTTCCTTGAACAGGTGATGCTTCAACTAGGATTTCCTTTGAGATTTATCAATTGGATCATGCAATGTGTGAAGACTGTCAATTATACTATTATGATCAATGGAGATACCACTAAACCATTTGATGCAACTAAGGAACTTAGGAAAGGTGACCCTTTATTACCTTTCCTATTTTCCATTAGTATGGAGTACTTGAGTAGAATCCTAAATAATCCAAAGAGCTTCATAGGTTTCAAATTTCATCCTAGATGTGGGAAAATTGGATTAACACATCTCTATTTTGCTGATGACCTGTTAATATTTGCTAGAGGGGATTTCCAATCTGTCTTAGCTTTACATAAACATTTCCTCATATTTTCTAAAGCTTCTGGGCTTCAATCAAATACAGGGAAGAGTTCTATCTATTTTAGAGGAGTATCTCCTCAGGAGAAGGATAGAATATTACAACATCTTGGATTTGCTCATGGAGAACTCCCTTTTAAGTATCTTGGTATTCCCCTTTCCATTAAGAAATTATCTTTGGTTCAATGGCAGCCCCTGATTGAGAAAATTGTGGCTAGAATCTCATCCTAGACAGTCAAGAAGTTATCTTATGCTGGGAGAGTTCAACTTATCCAATTAGTATTGTTTGACATGCAGGCCTAACAGGCTCAGTTATTTACCATCCCCACAAAGGTAATTAAGGTAATTGATGCCTACTATTGAAGCTACATGTGGTCTGGAACAAATAGCATCCCAAGGAAAGCTTTAGTAGCATGGGACAAAATTTGTCACCTGTAGCCATGGGAGGCCCCAATTTGATCAACTTAAAACTATGGAACATGGCAGCTATAGAGAAAAATTACTGGGACCTGGCACATAAAGCTGATAAAATATAGGTGAGGTGGATTCATGCTTACTATATCAAAAACAAATCTCTGAATGAGATCACTATCCCTTTGTAGGCTTGATGGATGGTCAAGCAAATTATTTCTCCTAGAGATATTGTGGTTTTGATCTAGTAGTCTATCTATTCATATTAGAGCTTACTTAACCAATTTTACCATAGGCTATTCCTTGGAGGACCAACTGTGGCATGGAAAAGTCTGATGTTTGATACTGCGCTAGGCCAAAGGCAAAGTTTACTATGTGGCTTTGTTTTCATGGGAAATTACGTACCGTGGACAAACTCACTAAATGGTTTCTTCAGGTGTCACCTACTTGTTCTCTTTGCCAACTACATGAAGAAACCAGAGATCACCTATTCCCATACTGCTTATTTGCTAAACTACTATGGGCAAGAGTACTTCTTTGGATATGAGAAGGCACTCTAACAGCATTCACTTGTGTGACATACATTACTTGGGCAGTGAAGAACTCAACAGGCAAAGATGTTTAAGCTAGTTTTTGCAGAATGTGTTCATTCTCTCTAGATGGAAAGGAATCAGAGAATTTTTTAGAACAAAACAAGGACATATAACAGTCTTGCAAAGGAAATTGCATACCTTTGTACTGCCAGAGGCAAGCCAGGATTCTCTCAACTTGTACATAGTTTGGTTTTCTAGTCAAATAAGCTTTTCTAGGTGTAGTTTATAGTGTGTTTAGATGTTGTTCAGTTTGTGTTTATTTTTCTAAGATAGTTGGTAGAGGAGTAAGTTGCGCTATAGTTCTGTAATGGCTATACTTTTGCTGATTAATACAAAAAAAGTTAGTTACCAAAAAAAACATGGCAAATAAATGAGGAAAAAATAGAGAAAATGTCAAAAAAGGAGAAAAGAGATAAATAACATTCTAGGCGATAGAGAGGTTCCACATCACCTTGTCTCTATTTTGCTTTATATATATAGATGTGTTGATTAGATGAGCATTTCCAATAGCCTCTCTCTGCAGTTTTTGCTTGTTTATTCTCTAAGTGCTAATAAAATCTTTTTAAGCTATGCTCATTTTTATTTGTGTTTGATTAATATGGTTTAGGCTTAATTATTTATTTCAAAAATCAAATCATCTCAAAAGAGAGTTTTATCTAAGTGTCGCTTAATTTTTGTGAAAATAGGTAAGTTATAATTTTTACAATAATTAGTTCATTCCAAAAAAATATTTATTTTATTTTATTAAGTTAAGAAGCTTGATTAATTAACTAAAATAAATAATATACCTTAATTTTTATTTCAATTATCTCAATTCTAATTATTTGAGTCAATTTGGCTATGCTTTTAGACCTTTTGGATATAATTGTCACATATTTGGCCAAGTTTTAAATATAATTTCAGCAATTTTTCATTCAATATTAGGGCCTTTTATTCACCAGCTTTTTGGACCAAAATTTATGAAACCCATCCAAGTCCAACCAATAACACCAGACCTGGACCAAGCCCATTTATTCCCTTCGAACCTTAGTTCTCGTTAAACAGTTGTTGCTGCTTTTGTCACACCCAACTCAGGGCCTAGGTGTGATCGACACTCAAAGCCATTGCTGACTTGAGAGAACTGCATACATGGTGTACATCATAAGCAGTGTATCTAATCATAAGTGGAAAATAGCTAAATTTAAACTTTAAGGATCAAAATACTCACTTTAAAGAGAAGACTTGCCAAGTTTACATAACAGGAGAATCAATCTATGAAGCCTCTAACATACTGGATTAACTATTTTACCGGGACAAGTCACCCTACATACCTCTAAATCTATATCAAATAATTATGGATAAAAGACTAAGACCAAAATAAGTGGGGCTCACCAATAGTTGAATGAAGTGGAATCCTAGCGAGCAACTTAATCGTCGGTATGAGTACCTGAATCTGCACTATAAAACAATGCAGCGCCCCCCGCCAAAGGGATGTAAGTACATAGGATCGTATTGTATGTAAAGCAGTTGAAAGAAACATAATATAGCCGATCAATAGAAAAGGGCAACAAAGACAAAGACATAGCATAAAGAAAATTAGGATATAAAACAAATTAGTAAATAGACTCCCTTAAAAATCATATTTTCATCACCATTCATTAAGTTCATTATGGGAGGTTCTTTTCTTAACCGACATAAACCATCATGTAAACATGGAGTCTGATCTCTATCCGATCAACTAAGCCATCTCATACCTTACCGGGGTATGAAACATATATATCATAGTGCTAGCAAGGATCCATAACAGCCCGTATCAGGGGCATATAGGAGTCGCACCAACCAACGAAAATAATCCATCATCCTACGTTGGCATATGTAGTTTCAGGCATGAAGCCTTCTCAGTTATTAATACTACTCCCTTTTCATTATGTAATGTGATTCACTTAAAATCATCATTAAGAAACCAAGCTTGTTATCATCCTTCATTATCGTATCTTAATCATAGTTTTTCATCATCATAAGGCCTTTAAATTCATAAGTCATCAAGTCATAGTCATTTTGCACAAAGATTAAAACAACTTTTCTTTTAGAGAAAATGAAAAATTATAAATCATAGAGTTTTACTCTTTTCAACAAAAGGATTCATAGAACCCATGGAAAGTCAAGGATAATTATAATACATATGTAGGAACTCAAAGAGTTTTAAAAATCATTTATTATGGACATAACGTTCTTGACCTTAACCCTAACAATTCAAGAAGAAGGATTTTATGTGAAAATTTCATGAAGCATGGTGTGAGGAATGAAACAAAGTGTTTCTGCACAAGAGTTAGCCTTACATACCTTATTTTTGCTCTCAAAACTATCACCATAAAGCAACAATCTTTTTAGAATTTTAATCTACAGTAAATATATAGGTAGGAACTATAATCAATAGCTTAACGATAAAATTCAAATCATAGAGGTATTTATCGAACACCCGAAGTGCATAGGAAATTCGAGCCTCATATGGGTGGGGTACACTAACATCTGCCTCTTTCTACATCCCCCTTAGTAACATACATACCCATTACAAGTCCAACCAATATAACCACATCTATCATCATCACCAAAATAGTCCTATAAATCCTAACCCTAGGTCATCACATGAACTCATGGCTTCTTAGCACAGTCCCATGAGTCCTGACCTTAGAACATCTCTAAGGAGTAGAAAACAATACTCATGTAAGGTTTTTGGAGAATTTCTTACTTTGAAGGACGCAGGAGTGCTCAAGATTTCAAGTCTTGGAACTCAAAGATTGTGCTTGACCTTGCTAGAGATAGAAAGATAATTTTTATGTTAGAATCATGAAGAAATTCATGGATTTATATTGTAATATGTTGGATAACACTTACCTAGCCTTAGAAGGGTTGAAGAGAGCTCTTGGAACTTATAGGGTTGATCTGGAGGCAGAACAATACCAAAAAAATTATTTAAGGCGACTTTTAAAAGCCCTGAAACCCCTATGTGATGCCCCAAGTGAAGGGTCGTCAGTCCCCCGATGGACCATCAACTTGATCATCACATTAGGGTGGAAATTCACAGATTTTTTTAAGGGTGACAGATCAATATTGATGGGCCTTTGGGTGGTTGACGGGCCGTCACTCTTCCCGTCATAGCTGACAGTGCTCCACTAAATTGCTCATAACTTTTTACTCCGAACTCTAATTGATGCAAGGTCTGATGCATTGGAAAGAAGACTCAAAGGGATTCAATATGATGTGTTGAATCACCCATAAGAATGTTATACCCTGAAGGTTCCTTAGACTATACCCGAGATTCAGTATGTGTTCAGCAGGAAAAGTTGGAAAATTTGCCTCAGTACAACTCAACCTACGAGTCGTAGGTTGGTAGTATGGGTTGTAGGAAGACCCGTGGATCAGGTTAAAGATTTTATTCCCCATATCATGAGTCCCCACTACGAGTCATAGTATGTGGGTATGACCCATGATCAGGAGTTGTAGCAAGTTTTTGGAGTTATCTAGTGATTGATTGTACGAGTGATGGTACAACTCATAGGATGGTGTTACGGATCATAGTAGGATTCATGGAGATATTCAAAGGATTGGAGTTTTTGAGCTTGGTTAGTACGAGGATATCACAAGTCTTAAGAGGATTGTATGACTCATGGTACGATTTGTGACAGTTGATAGAATAGTTTTCTTGTGAATTCATTAAGGGTATTTTTGTAAATTCTAAGCTCCTAAGTCCTAAACTACGTCATTTTAAGCCTTGAAAGAAGTTTATTAAGGGTGTTTAACCTATTCTAATACATTCAACTTCCATGCATGCAATTTTAGAGGTTTTTCCATTGAAGATCAATCCTAAAATCTTCCAATTCTCCTCCAAATCTCTTGGGCTTTTGAAGTCAAGTTGAGAATAAGTTTACCCAGGTATGTAGGGCCATGAATGAGAGTTTTATTTCACTCCCATACCCAAATTTACCCTCAAGTTCATGAATTCTAGTGTTAATTCAAGTATATGATCCTATAGGATTTTAACCCAAATTTATGAAATTCTCTATGATTTATTTATGGGTCAATTCCCTTCACAAGGCATGTTTTAAGATTCACGGGCAGATTTTATGTAATAATTAATTACAAATTCATATTTTCAAATTTTAGAAGATTATGTCCAATTATGCAAATTCATAAAAAAGTTAGTCTATGATTGTTGATTTCAAGTATGATGAAGTATCTAGCATGTATGTATGTTTACGAATTACCCATATATGAATCTGTGATTTTAACTAGTGAAGTGTATTTCAAGTATGCATGATCTTTAGATTTTGGGTAATCCCACTCAGATTTAGCATGTTTTCATGATTCAGTTCAGTTCTATATATCAGCTTACCATATGGTTTTGGAGTCTATACTCCCATATTCATCTATGGTATGTTTGGAGCCAGGACTCCCTGTATTCAGATTTGAGATTATGCATGTATTACATTATCAGCGTCATTGAAAAATAATGGAGAGCACCTTGCATGTTATGGGAACAGTGTCTAGTACCGAGTTGGCCAGGGGTTCATGAAAACCCCGGGTCTCAAAACTACATGCCAACGTAGGATCCCATATTTTACATTAGGACCTCCCTTGTGAGCTTCTACTGCCCCGAATGGGCCTTCATCTTAGTATCGATATCATGGTAGAGCCCTTAGCCCTAACAAGGCTTTGGACAACTTTTCCCACCTGAGTGTGATAGTTGGGATCAGAAGCTCTATCGTGATAGTGTCGGTTATATGACGAGTCTTCCATTATTCCTTATGATCTCAGTTATGCATGTTTATCAGTTATAACATTATGTTTTTAGAAGGTTTGACCCAATGATCAGGTTATTAGTTTTTACTTATGAATCTCAGTTTCAACTTTGGGTCATTCAATTCAGTTATGAGATCCAATTTATGTCTATTCATGTTTTTAGACATCAACATGCAATCCTTACTCTCAGAATCTTATGAAGTTATGACTTATGATGTGCATGATCTCAGTTTTTACTTACTCAGACATTTTTTACTTACATTGCATATTCAGTACATTTCAAGTACTGACCACATACTCAATGTTGTATCATTTCATGATGCATGTCCTAATGATCAGACTCAGATGCGCCGTTAGTTCTGCTCTCCTTCCAGCTCAGACCCTGCCTTAGGTGAGTCCTTATCCTCCGAGAACAATCTATCTTTCAGTATTGTTATGTCAGTTGATTTCAGACTTAGAGATAGCTAAGGTCTTGTCCCAGTATCTCATCAGTTAGTAGAGGATTTTCAGATATAGATTGTGTATTCAACTTCAAATTTAGTTTTTGATACTATCGTTGGCTAGACATGTTTTTATTCAGACTTCTACTATTTCAGAATTTAGTTATCAGCTTTGCTTATGTTGATCTTTATTTATCATGTTCATGTCATGGGTTGACTTGGAGTCATATGTGATTTTAGGTTTCGTGTCTAGATCCGGGCCTATGTTCAGGTTGTGACAAAGTACTTCCTCAGGGTTTATGGTCATTTGAAATTGACCCTTATAAAAACTTATATGAAAACTCAATCAATTAAAAGGCTCTCAACTTAACTTTGTGCTAGATATTCCTTATGACCTTAATTCACATCCAATACACTTCCCACACTTAAGAATAGATCTTACACCTTAGTACAATCATGTTCACTTGTTTAGGGTCTAATTCACACGTCTAATGGTCCCAACCATAGCCGAAAGTATGAGGTGTTACAATATCTCCCCCTTGGGATCATTTGTCCTCGAATGATGGTCATGGGTATGAATAGAATCTAACTTTGGAACTTTTCAAAAATTTCAGAAATATTTCCTTTTATAAATAGAACTATCCGAAATTCTTAACATGTGACAGCTAAGTAGAAACATCATCATATGCCTCACAGGGCATCAAAAGTGCATAGACATGAATGAATACATAAGGAGCATACACATAGTCATTTCTCAAAGCTTACCTTCCCCTTCGTTCATTATCATAACTCATCATTCTTTCTAGGAATTTCATAACCTTTTAAAGGAAAGGAACTGTAGGAACGAGTCATACAAGACATGTAGATTTTTGCATGGATGGAACATAACATAAAGACATAAATTCATAGAGTTTAGGATAATTTCATTTAAATATAAGGGCATGACGTAACGTAGAGTTTGAACCTTCATAGAGCGTAAGTATAGACATGAGATATGGAGTAATAAAGTTAATATAGTGAGATAGCATCATTACCTCCCATATTTTCTTCTCATTCGCGGAATAAGTGCGGATATTTATCCTTCATATCATTTTAGGCTTCCCAGGTAGCCTCTTCAACATTGTGGTTTCTCCTTAATACATTCACATATGCTACTTCTTTGATCCTTAATTTATGAACTTGGTGATCAAGAATGGCCACCGGAGTTTCTTCATAAAAAAAACCTTCTTTGACACCTATATTCTCAAGGGACCACAATGGATGGATTCTCCACATATTTCTTCAATATAGAAACATGAAATACTGGCTGGCCTGATGCCAGCTCTGTAGGCAATTCAAGCTCATAGGCTACCAGACCAATTCTTTGCAATATCTTATATGGACCAATATATCTTGGGACTAAGCTTTTCTTTTCTTCCAAAGTGCATAACACCCTTCATAGGTGAAACCTACAAGAATACTCAATCGTCAATATTAAATTTTAGGTCTCTACATTGCACACCTTAATAGGATTTTTTACGGCCTTGGGCAGTCTGAAGCCATTCTTGAATTAATTTGACCTTCTCCATTGCCTGATGGACCAAGTCTAGTCCTAATCATTCTGCTTCACCTACCTCAAACCAACCAATGGGTGATATGCATCTTCGCCTATACAGAGCCTCATAGGTGTCGTCATTGTACTAGAATGATAATTATTATTATATGCAAACTCAACCAATGGTCGGTGATCATCCTAATTTCCCTTAAAATCCAGAGTTCATGCTCTCAACATATCTTCGAGCGTCTGAATGGTGCGCTCGGCCTATCCATCTGTTTACGGGTGAAAAGAAGTGCTAAGGTTCACATGTCTATCCAACCTTTCTTAAAACACTTCCAAAAGTGGGACGTGAACTGAGCACCTGATAACGCTCAAACCATACCTCCTACCAAAATATGAAGCGAACGTTGTCAATAAAGAATCCAACTAGAGGTTGGGGTCGATCTCACAGGGAATATGGAAGAGCTAGACTACAGCCGGTAAATGAACTTGTTAGGTAGTTACTCCAAAAAGGAGGGTTCTAAAGAAACCAATAATTAAAGACATACTTAAATCTTTAGTTGAAATCAAGAATGAAAGATAACTAGGGTTTTATGTTCCCCATGGGTTCATAACTGCTTTGGGTATACATACGAGATCATCACCAATGCTTACTTGTAGAACTGATAACTTAGGTTCATTCAAATGACCGACCAATCCCTACTGAATGACTATACTCAATCATCCGACTAGGTCTCATGAGCGATTGCAAATTAATCATTATCAATATGTCCCAAATTTAACTATGCTGTGACCACAACTCAAGTTAATACAATGATCATCAAGATCAAGGCTTTGTTGTAGTTCTCTTTTCCTAATCTCTACCTCTTATACCTAAGAAATTAAAGAATTCGGGCATGTCCTAACATTGTACACCATTAAGAAATGTTTAAGCATGAAGAGAATACAATACAAGTGTTTTGCATTGATTTTGAATCACTTTTATGTAACCTTAGCTTGTTAATCCATCATGGTTTCCACAACCCTAGCTATGGAGGTTTTAGCCTCTTATAGTTGCAAGATTGTGATTTGTTTGCATAATTAAAGACATAAATCAATACTTACAATTATAATTGAGAGAAAAACATCCTTGAATTAATCAGAAAAATCCTCAAGAACAATATGAAGATCAAGAAAAGCTTGATCACAAGTTGGACAACTCAATTCTCACACCTAAATCTCCTTCATTTCGGATCTAATCAGTTCTAATCACTCCTAATCACTTCTAGTTGCCTCTCTTATGAAAATAAAACATAAATCATATTTATACAGACATAAAACTCCTTTTCCTAAGCTAACATGGTGTATTTCCATATCTGAAGCCGCCTGCAGCACGACTCATCCTACGACCCATAGAAGGTATTTACGGGTTGTACCTGCTTCCCGTAGGTCATATACTAGCTGAAATTTTGGCTAAGTGTTGGACCTTGGTATGACTCGTACATGCTTCCTAAGAGTTGTACTGATCTTCTGTGGCTTGACTCTGAGACTTTGAAATTTTTCTGAAGTTCATCACGGGTGATTTGGTATGACTCGTACCTTGCTGCCACAACTCGTATTGTCTATCCGTAGCAGGAGTCAGCCTCTTGTGTGAATTTTCTGAATCTTCCCATGACTTCTTCACCACGACCTGTACAAGCTTTGTACTAATCATACTAAGAGTCATATGATACACTCTTCATCCTTATCCTTCTAAAACTTCTCACGACCAGCAGTACGACTCGTAGAACCTTCCTACGGCTCGTACTGTGAACTGTGAGTTGAGCCTATTTTGTACACTTTCAGGTTATCTTTTGCACATTTTTGCTCCAACACCAATTTATCCTGTAACCAAAGGAAAAGTGACTCATATCCACATAAATATACCTAAGTCCATGCTATTCTCTTAGTTTTGAGTGTCGAAAGTGCTGTAAACTCACAGCACATCAACACCTCTGTCGGAGATGATAGACACTGGGGTTCCATGCAACCTAACAATCTCCTGAATATACAGCTTAGCATAATCCTCTGTAGAATGTGTTGTCTTCACAGGAAAAAAGTGTGGCTGACTTGGTAAGCCAGTCCACAATCACAAAAATTGAGTCGTGTTTTCGAAAGGAGCAAGGTTAATATATTATGAAGTCCATGTTGATCATTTCCCATGTAACGCCCAACCGTGGGGCATAACTGGCACCTGATGCCACACTAGACCCTGAGCTAACTTAACTGGACATATACACCATTGGTGTATACCAACAGCACATAATCAAGAAAATAATAAAGTATATCTCATCATAAATAAGACCTTGGCCGAAAAGGCCACAATATAAACACCTTCACAGATATGCAACTGACCTAATAGTTCACAATATGAGTAACAAGCTATGCAGACTGACAAGACCACCATATTGTCTAAATTAGATAAAGTTGAAAAATAAGAATATACACATATGTGTCTGCACAGTCAGGCCTGCCAACTAACAAAAAAACTAGGCCAACATGGACAACAATGCATGTCTACAAAACCCGTAGTCTGCAAGCCTCTATAGAGTAAGTCACTGGTCGGGACAGGGCCACGACCAACCCAAAAACTGTACAGTAAAAGACAGGTAAACCTCAAAAGTATGGAAACTTCGAAAGAAGGGAGTTGACCATTCTACTAAATCTGAACTGATACTAGGGAGGTCTCAAAACCTGTCAGTCAGAACTTGCAGGAGAGTATGTAGAGCCCCATGCGTGGGCATCAGTACAACATGTATCGAGTATATAAGGCAGTAATAATAAACTGAACTGAAGCTAATAGAGGAAATGAGGATAATCAGCAATAAGAGTTAGAAATTAACATGTAAGATCTCACAAATATGTACTGTAAACTAATAGGTAATATTCAAAGAAAAACCTAACCTGGCCCCCATATGCCTCACAGACATAAATAATGAGAATAACCTACCTAGGCCCCTATAAGCCCTGACAAGTACAAGTCAACCTATATACCTCTACAGGTACAACTGTAGCCCTGCAGGAAAGCTGTAGATTAGAGCATACTCGGCTTCTGAGATTGTATTTGTACCTTCTGGGCTCCTATAACAGTATTTGAGCCTTGTGGGCTCCTGTAACTACACCTCGAGTACACAAGGCTCTACTGAGGTCCAGTAATGCTACAATGGGCATAAGAAAAGTCCATAACTGAATAGAATCCAATATGGCTCTACAGGCCTCAATTTGGTCCTTCTAGTTATCATATAGCTCATATAAGCAATTTGTAGCCCCATAGGCAAGTACACTTATATTTAGCCCTTCTAGGAAACATGTACGTGGGCGTCTGCATGAATAGCCAGAGGCGTTGGCCTAAGATTTGACAACTGATAAGCTTACTATTTAAGGCATCATATTATCTATCAGATTATTAGCATCTAAGGTGATCTTCTGATCGATCTATACGATAAGTTGTATGTCGCACGAAGCTATGCAGTCACTGACAATAAGTATTTCATCTTGCAACAGACCGCCCAGTTCATTAGGCAACCATGGTGCCACTAACCTGAAGGTAAGATTACAATATTAAGATTCTAGATCTATGGGCGTCAAACTACGCCAACGGCCTATAGGAGATCTTTATCAAATATAGGAGTTGATCTGGGGCATATTTATATGCCAAAGTGATACTCAAATGCATCGATTTTGCCTTGTTTATCCAACAATGTTAGTACATTCTCATGTAAATTGTAGGGAAGTGTGAATTTATACTAACCAACAT
>JACEIK010003917.1:3232-37652 GCA_018107945.1 Datura stramonium
CCTCGGATTTTCTCAAATCCCAGGTTTCATCTTTACAACAGCCACATAAACATGGGTATGGATTCACTATTTCTAGTTCCAATCCTTAATGGATATGTAATATTGGGTTTTGACTATGTCTAACTCAACCCCACATAATTACAATCCAAATACCCATTAGTGTTTCCTCACCCATACATTAATTTCTTTTTTCAAGATAAATTAATGTAAGGAAATGCAACCCACATTTGTGCAACCCACATTTGCAACTATTAGTTTTCAACTTAAAATTCAGAGGAAACACTAAAATCATACTAATTGAGTAAATCTAAGATCAAATACACAATATCCAACCCAAATAAACCCCAATCATTCACACACTCCTAGAAAAAAATTTAGCTACTAATGTAAGTAAAATAAGATATTGCATTAAACAATAATTCAATATGTATTCACAAACTTGAGTAAGATAAATTCAAGCAAGGTCTGAACTCTAGTGGAGTTTTCGACATTCTCAACGAAGAAGATGACTCTTTCTCTTTCTACTTCTCTCTACTTTCTATACAAGCCAAAAGCAATAGAATGATCAATCCTTTCTAGAATGGAATATTTAGTTCTTTTATTAGAGGTACAAAAATAGGGTATAGATCTACTCCTCTTTTTTCGTGCTTGACGTTTCTACCCTGGGCTGACGGGCCTCACTTGCAATTCATCGATAGTTCACCGGTGCAGGTTCATGAAATGCCAGTCAGTTCTAGGTGAAGGACAGTGAGATTTTTCGCTCTTCAGCGCTACCACTGGTGGTTCACCAGTATTGATCCGTAGACCACCGGTTGGTTAACGCTCCTGGCAGCAAGTTCCTTAGCACTTCAGCATTGGAAGTAGCAGTTCATTGGTGCTCATTTGCTGTCCGCCTGTCTCCAACCTTCTTTTATACAGTAGGAAACTTCATTCCATTTGGCATTTCACTGGTGTCCTTCGGTGGAGAATGGTCATCAACTCTATTTCCATGTTTTTGCTCAATTTCATATTTTTCTCCATTCAAGTTAAGTGCCTGCAAATATTAAGGAGAAAAAGCATAAAATCCACCTAATTGACTTATGACTAAGCAAAAACTCATGTCTAAGAGACAAATGAGTTTGTAAATTACCAACTCATCAACCATACATCTTCGGGGCACCTAGATGTACTTAATACCGAGAGTAGTGAGCTTTGCTCATGATTTGCTCCCATATCTTGTCTACATTCGGCACATATAAACAAGTTTGGTACTTGATAACTCTGTCTAGCCCACACT
Organism: Datura stramonium; assembly: GCA_018107945.1. Lineage (NCBI taxonomy): Eukaryota > Viridiplantae > Streptophyta > Magnoliopsida > Solanales > Solanaceae > Datura > Datura stramonium. The sequence continues at coordinate 4,509 of JACEIK010003917.1, forward strand.
CAAACAAGGTCTGCTTCAGGTATGGAATGTTATCTCTTAGCAGTATCAATTCTGGATCCTCATATTGTCGCTACTTAACTTCTGATATATCACTCAAGCTGCCCGTAGACTTGTGGCTTAATGCATCAACCACAACATTAGCTTTGCCAGGAAGGTACAAAATGCTAAACATCATAATCTTTTACCAATTCTAACCACCATTTATGGCATAAATTCAACTCATTCTTCTAGAATAGGTACTGAAGGATCATATAATTTGTAAAAATTTCAACAAGTACCCCATACAAGTAGTGATGCCAGATCATCAGAGTGAACACCACCACTGCTAAGTCTAGATCGTAGGTAAGGTAATTCTGCTCGTGTTTCCTCAGCTACCTCCAATCATAGGCAATGACTTTTTTCGCATTGCATTGAAACACAACCTAAGCCAATCTTGGAAGCATGAAAATAAACTACATAACCCTCTGTATGTAACACCCAAGAAGTTCCTAAGATCAGACCCTGGAGTTAGATAGAGTTCAGCAGAAAAACCAGTAGGATTTGCCTCAGAACGAGTCATGGAGCGACTCGTTAGGTAACCTAACAGGTCATGGTTAGGACCATGAGGAGCAGTCAGAAGGTGTAGGGGGTCCAGTGACCACGGACGACCTGACGAGTTGTTGTGTCAGGTAACGACTCGTCAGGGCAATCGTGGGAAGAAGAAGCAGGAAATCGTGGGCTTCAGTAGCAATGGACGACCCAACGAGTCCTTAGGCAGGAAAAGACTCGTTAAGTTGGCCGTCGGGTGGAGGCTAGAGATCTGGGATGGGGTTCCAAGCAGTGGGGCTAATGAAAGGTGGTCACGAGTCATTAAGTCAGCCAACAACTCATGAAGTGAGTCATCGAGTGATTCGAGGGAATTTTGAGAAAATCATCCAGTGTACTCCACGACAGGGCCCCACGAGTCGTTGCCAACCCAACGACTCATGGAGTGCCTTGTGGGTGGATTTTTCCTGCATTTTTCTAGAGGTGTTTTCGTAAAATCCAATGCTTCTAACTCCTAAACTACATCGTTTTGAGCATTGTATGGGACGTTTAAGGGGTTTTCTAGCCAAATCCCTCATTCCCTCAACTCTTTTTCCTCCTCTCTCTCAAGACTCAATTCATCAAAGGTTTCTTCAAAGGATTCAAGGGTTAAATTCAAGTGGGGATTTCTTCAAAGCAGGTACGTGAGACTTCAATAAGGATCTCCTTCCATTCTTGTGTCCCAAGTTTTTGATACTAAAAATACAACTTCCTTGATTTTCTAGAAAGCATGACCTAGGGTTTGATTAGTGGATAATTCTCATATGTCTCCTATGAATTTTAAGACCCATTATGTCGGATAGTCATGTATGCTTGTAAAATTACTTTCAGAATATCAAATGATGTACTTGATATGGGATTTGCATGATTAAGGAATTTTCTCCATGAACTAATCTAGAATTTCAAATGGAACTTCATAAATAAATCATATGCTCTTATCATGAAGTCATATCCGTGTTAAAGTATGTGTAAATCACATAGGTTCCGTAAATCTAGAACATATGTCAAACTGTATGTGTCGGAATATGATTAGAACTTATGGGCTTGACCAATGTGGAGTATATGCATGTTTTCACTATGATTACGATGTAAATGTATTGGGTATGGGTTGAACCCTATAGTAATGACATGATTATAGAATTTTCACCATGATTTAGAGTAAATTTTGAAATGGGGTTTTTATGAAATATTCATATGCATCGACCATGATCTCATGTACATGTTCAAGGTATGAGTTGATTATATGGGCTTTCTGTAAATCTAGAATATATGAATCAATATATACATATTAAAGTATGAATTGGACCTATGGATCTTACATGAATCTAAGATATATGTCATATGTTATGAACTCGGGATTTGAACGTTGTGGATGTGTGTAAAGTATGATCCGAACCTGTAGATGTTTCATGAATGTAAAATGTGTGGATTAAATGATGATTTGGTACCATGATGATGTGAATTATGATGAAAAGAATGAGGATAATCCTTTAGATTTTTGGGCTTCTTGTTAGTAGAAAGTAGCCTTAATAAATTCTAAATGAATGCAGTATGATGAAATCAGTAAATGCTCCTGTCTCATATTAGCTGTAGTAGCTTAGACCATATGACTAATGTCAGATTAGTATTCTTCGTGTTCTAGTACAGTCAGGGAATCTCCATAGCTGAGAATGTTTCCCTTAGTTCAGTTGGGACTCTCCATAGCTGAGAATGTTTCCCTTAGTTCAGATGAGACTCTCCATAGCTGAGAATGTTTCCCTTAGTACAAATTGGGAATCTCAATAGTTGAGAGTGTTTCCCTTAGTCATCCAGGGACTCTCAATAGCTGAGAATGTTTCCCTTAGTCAGTTAGGGACTCCCCGTAGCAGAGAATGACTCTCTTTGTTCATGTTATTAGTTTGGATCAATTCTGTATAGTTTAGAGTTCAGTTTAAATCAAATATAGCATAATGCATTCTCAGTTATCGGCAGATAGCCAGTACAATGTATGATATCAGTTTCAGCTTCAGCTTTCATTATATGTTCAGTACATGATCCTTATGCATGTGTTGATGATGCTTCAGAATATGAGTTCCAAATAAAAGTTTCATGTAGATATGTGTTTGTAACTCAGAAAGGGTTGATGCAATCTAATTCAGTTATACGTCAATGTATTCAGTTTATTTCCTCCTTTTAAACTTGTATGTTTTAGTTTATTTACATTTCCCGCATGCTCATGTCATGACCCGAACATAGGCCCAGATCGAGATATACGACAAGAAACAACAAGCGACTCCAAGTCGACCCATGGAATGAACATACATCTAACTCAATCAATTAAGAACGGAAGAATCAACATGATAAACTTAGCGGAAGTCTGAGATAAGCATAACATCATAAATACACGCGAATCTGAAGCTGATTACATTCTATGTCTGAAAAGCCTCTAATATTGATGAGTTGATGGGACAAGACCCTAACTAACTCTTGATGAGTTGGAAATTTACCAACTCATTAGGCTCTAAAACATGAGTTTTTGCTTAGTTCTTGAGTTAATTATATGGATTTTATGCCCTTTTTCTTTTGTTGTGTGCAGATGATTAAATGTGAAGAAAAGAGAAAAAATGGAGCAAGAAAAAGAAAGTGAGAGCAAATTGGTGGTCCACCGATGAAGACCGGCGAGACGCCGATTATCACTGCCTCTGAGGAATTGTGCCACCGGCAAATCGCGAGTTGCTAGTGGCGACTCGCCGGTCTAGTGCTGAAAGACACACAAGTTTCTAGAAAATAGCATAAAAATTCAGCGATTCATAGATTGGTATCGGCTAAACACCGGGTGAATCGCCGATGCTCACTGGAGTTGAGTGAGGGCCCAGATAATACATTCGGCGGTTCACCAATTGGGACCGGAGAACCGTTGGTGCCTCAGCCGATTCAGGAATGGTGCTCAAGGATATAATTGTCCAACACAGGAAAAGAGATAAAAAGTACCCTATTTTTAGGATATAAATAGCAGAAAAAGTATTGTGTACTAATATACAGAAGGAGAGATAGAAATAGAGATATTGAGAGAGAGCAAAGCATTTATCACATCATTGTTTCCCTTTTGAGCTAGAGAACATTCTCTTAGTAGAGATAGGGAGATTTTGATTGGTAAATTTGGAAAAAGTACTTTTCTCTATTTCTTCCTTGTAATAGTGACTTTTAGCCATTGTTGGAGACTATTTTGTGAATTGGATTTTACTACTCTTGCTATTAAATTCAATGGTAGTTGATGAATGTGCTTTTGAATTTCTTAATCAGGAGTAGCTAAACCATTAACTAGAGTTATGTGATGTACTTAATTAGAGTGGGTATTGCTAGATTCATCTTCATATTGTTCAAATAAGTGTAAATGTATTAGATTCTCTTCAATCTATAAAGGAAGATCCATTAATTATGATATGAGTCTATTTATTCTTGCTCGATTATTGCTTGTAAAAGAATAATTAAATATTGGAAGAGAATTTAATAGTGGGTATGGATAAGAGATTGTGAAATTGGGATAGAAATAACTGAAATTGCATTCTCATTCCTTATTAGAAGCTAATAGCTAGAAATTAGTGCATCTACTAATCCAAATCGAATCGGGTTGAGCTAAATCGTGGCTAGAGTTTTGACAAAACTCTAGTAAGAGGTAGTTAGAAGGCTAAAAAGTTGTAATTACCCACTTTCCGAGATTATTTACACTTGTTGAACTCATAAGAAGACCTAGTGTCGCGACTCGAACGGGGGCCCGGATCGCAATAGGGGACAAGGAGCCCCGAGAGACCCTAAGTTGACCCATGGCGTAAGCATATATCTAACTCGATTTAACAATTTAAGAATCAATAAGATAACTATAGCGGAAGTCTAGATTAAGCATAACATCAGAATACACAATCTCAAGCTAAATACATCCATATCTCTGAAAATCCTCTAAACATGATGAGTTTATGGGACAAGACCCCAACTAACTCAATAACGCTGAAAATGAAAGTACATAGAGAAAATCTGAATAAGTCTAGTCCTCGGGAGATGAGGACTCACTAACAACGAAGGTGCTAACTCTGGAGACTGACTATGAACAGGGATGAGCCTGAGAGCTGAGTCCTGTATCATGAAACAATACAACATAGAGTATGCGGTTAGTACATGATTTTTAATTTATAAAACTAGAAATATGATTTTTAATTGAAAATATTATAAAACTTGCCCATGCTTCATAATTTGATAGTAGAAACATATTTAGATCATACCCATGTAGAGAATTAGGAAATTCATGCATTGGGTTAAAACCCCATANCATTGGGTTAAAACCCCATAGATTAGACATAGAAATTTCATGATTTAGAAAGGGATTGGGCATGGGTGTGAACGAATTCATCCATTCATAACCCTACATACTTGTTGGTAGCTGATTCTTACACTTTTTTGATAGCCCAAGAAGAATTGAAGGGAAATTGAAGAACAATAAGCTTGATCACCCTAAAATGAAAACCCCTTTAAAAGTCATTATTCATAACTCAAAACGACATAGTTTAGGCCTTAAGAACTTAGAAATTATGAAAAAGCCCTTACTAAATTAGCAGAAAATAACTGTCAGTTGGTCCCAACGAGGGACCTAACGACTCGTCATCATGGACCACAACTCGTTGAGCGTCCATAAAGTTTACTGCTTCTCAAGTCTTCTGGGCTCGTATCGGGAGACTTAACGACTCGTTACCTGGTGACCATGACTCGTGCTCACCACTCATCAGGTACACTGCCTATGATTTTCAAATTACCTCCATCAGCTGACCACAAATCATCTCATGAATTGTGGTGACTGACCACGGCTTCTGGGGTCCTTCCGATACGTACACTGCCTCTTTCTTTCATTTTGCTCACCCAACACCACCCACGACTGACCTAATGAGTCGTGGGGCCTGACCACGACTCGTGGTCATGCCCCTGGGGAGTCAACTTCCCAAATTTCAGATTCAACACCTGGGCCTCACCACGAGTTACATCACTACTCGTGGGCTGCACCAACGGGTCACCTCATGACCTGTTCTATGACCTGATGCCAAATTTTAATTTTTTTCTCCATTTCAACTCCCGGGTCTGATCTTTGGGCTTTCGGGGTATAAAAGTATCTCCCCCTTGGGAACATTCTTTCTCAAATGTTGGAAAACATCTTGAAAAGCATAGAAATACAATCATCATATTCAAATACTGATCATTTAAGCTGAAAACTGACGCAATGACTATCTCCAACTCAAACTACATAGTTGAATTGGATTCACGAATCATACATACATCCACATACATAAAAGAAACTTGGGCACATGAACTGAACATGAAAACTAAATAGAGTTTGAGAGCAAAATTGATACCTCAAGCTGAAACTAAGCCAGTAGAGAATAAATGTGGGTATCTAGCCATCACATCTGCTTCAGCTTCCTACGTAGCTCCCTCAACATGTTGATTCCTCCATAACACCTTAACTTAAGGCACTTCCTTATTCCTTAGCCTTCGAACCTGACGATCCAGTATTTCTACAGGAACCTCCTCAAAACTAAGGTTGTCCTTTACACCAACACTGTCCACCAGGATAACTAGAGCTGGATCATCCAAACACTTCTTTTAGAGCGATACATGGAATACATGATGCACAGAAGATAATTCTGAGGGAAACTCTATCTCATAAGCCACCTTGCCAACCCTTTTTACAATCCCGTATGGGCCGACATAGGGGGGACTAAGTTTTCCCTTCTTTTCGAACCTCATCACTCATTTCATGGGAGACACCTTCAGAAATACCCAATCATCAACTTCAAATTCTAATTCCCTTCTCCTCACATCGGCATAGGAATTTTGGCGACTCTGAGCTGTTTTTAACTTGTCCCTTATCAACTGAACCTTCTCTATAGCCTCATGAACCGAATCTGCTCCTATCATCGCCACTTCACCAACCTCAAACCAACCAATGAGCGACCTACATCTCCGCCCATAGAGAGCCTCGAACTGTTCCATATGAATACTGGAATGATAGTTGTTATTGTATGAAAACTCGATAAGAAGCAAATGATCATCCCAATTACACATGCTCTCAACATGTGCTCGAGAATATGGATTGTCCGCTATGCTTGACCATCCGTTTGTGGGTGAAATGTTGTGCTGAGCTTAACTTGAGTATCAAGCCCTTTTTGAAACGACTTCCAAAATTAAGAGGTAAATTAGGGACAGTGTTTGAAATGATGTATAAGGGCACTCCATGCAATAGAACTAGCTCTCGGATATATAGTTTGGCATAATCCTCTGCCGCATCCGTGGTTTTGACCGGTAGAAAGTGGACAGCCTTGGTCAACTTGTCTGCCACAACCCAAACAGAGTCATATTGTCAATAAGTACGAGGTAAACCTATGTGAAGCCCATGTTAAATTTTTCCCACTTCCAAATAGGAATACTGATATCCGAAGTGCACCTTCCGGTCTCTGATATTCAACCTTTACTTGTTGACAGTTTGGGCACTTCTGCTACAAACTCTGCGATGTCCTTCTTCATGCCATTCCACCAATAGACTTCCCATAAGTCATGGTACATCTTGATGGCACCTGTATGGATAGAGTACCTGGATCCATGAGCCTCATGCAACATCTGGCTCCTCAATTCACCAACACCCGGAACATATAGGCGACCCTGGTACCGAAACACACCATCTCCCCCTTTGGAGAGGACCTCTACCTTATGATTTTGAATGGCTTCCTTTAACTTAACATAATCGAGTACTCATCTTGTCTAGCTTTTACATCAGTCACCAAGGACGATTCTGATCCATTTTGTACAACAACATCGCCATCGGTCGAGTCAACCAATCTAACTCCCAACCTTGTGAGTCGATGCACATCCTTCTCCAACTCCTTTCTCTCATCCACATGAGACACACTCTCCATAGAGAGTCTACTAAGTGCGTCTGCTACTACATTGGCCTTTCCCGGATGGTAAAGGACACTCATATCATAGTCCTTGAGTAGTTCAAACCACCTCCTTTGCCGAAGATTGAGATCTTTCTGGGTACGTGTATATTGAAAAATCTTATGGTCCGTGAACAAATCCACGTGGACCCCATACAAATAGTGTTGGCATATCTTCAAGGTGAATACCACCGCGGCCAATTCCAGATCATGGGTTGGGTAATTCTTCTCATGAACTTTCAATTGTCTAGAGGCATATGCTATAACCTTTCCGTACTGCATCAATACACACCCAAGTCTGATCCTTAAAGCATCACAATACACCATGAACCCATCAGTACCCTCCGATAGAGTTAACACCGGTGCTGAAGTAAGTCGAGTCTTCAACTCTTGGAAGCTCTTCTCACAAGCCTCCAACCATTAGAATTCACCTTCTTCTGGTGCTGCAATCGATGAGAAACCTTCTACAAATCTCTGATAATAGCCATCTAAACCCAAGAAGCTCTTAATATCTGAAGGATTCACCGGTCTAGGCCAATCTTCACCACTTTTATTTTATGGGAGTCCACTTTTATGCCTTCACTAGATATCACATTGCCTAAAACGCTACTGAGTTCAGCCAAAACTCGCACTTGCTGAATTTGGCATATAATTGGCGATCCTTGAGAGTCTGTAGCACCACTCTCAAATGAGCGACATGCTCCTCCTTGCTCCGAGAGTATATCAGGATGTCATCAATAAACACAATCACGAACAAATCCAAGTATGGCTTGAAAACCCTATTCATCAAGTCCATAAAAGCTTTAGGAGCATTCGTTAGTCCAAAAGACATAACTAGAAACTCTTAATGACCACACCGCGTCCTAAAGGTTGTCTTTGGGATGTCACTCTCTCGGACTCTAAGTTGATGATACCCGAATCTGAGATCTATCTTCGAGAAACACTTGGCACCCTGAAGCTGGTCAAATAAATCATCAATCCTGGGTAGAGGATACCTGTTCTTGATGGTGACTTTGTTTAATTGTCGATATTCAATGAACATCCGAAGCGAACCATCCTTCCTCCGAACAAATAACACTGGTGCACCCCATGGAGACTTGCACAGTCTAATGAAGCCCTTATCTAACAAGTCCTTCAATTGCTCTTTCAAGTCTTTTAGCTCGACTGAGCCATTTTGTACGGAGGACTAGATATAGGATGCGTGTTGGGAAGAAGGTACCAAAATTAATCTCCCGCTCGGGAGGAACAACTAGAAAATCATCGGGAAAAACCTCTAGGTACTCATGTACTATTGGAACTGACTGGATAGTCGGGTCTCGGACTCGACATCCTTAACCCTAACTAGATGGTACATGCAACCCTTAGAAATCATCTTCCTATCCTTAAATTAGGAAATGAATCGACCTACAGGTACAACTAAACTACACTTCCATTTTAAGACTGGCTCACCCAAAAATATGAACTCTACTGCCTGAGTTCTACAATTAACTGAAGCACAGCATGCAAATAGCCAATACATGCCAAGAATAACATCGAAATCGGTCATGGATAACTCTATCAAATCTGCTAAGGTGACCTTATGAAGGAGTAAGACTGGGCAACCTCGATACACCCGTCTAGCTATAACTGAGTCACCTACTGGAGTAGAAATTGAGAAGGGTTCTGACAAGACTTCGGGACTGACTCCAAAGCTACTGGCCACATAAGGTGTCACAAAAGACAAGGTAGCCTTAGATCTAACAAAGCATAAACATCAAGATGAAAACTCATAACATACCAGTGACCACATCAAGGGAGACCTCCTGCTCCTAGCGGGATTCTAAGGCATAAAATCTATTTTAGCGCTGATCACCACCTATACCAGTAGATGCCCCCCAATGCGCTGAGCGCGCTAGAGGGGATGCTAACTAGAAGCTGGGCCTCAACCCCCATCATGGTCCTATATCGCTGCTGGGAAATCTCTGAGCATGTGTCCGGGCTTCGCACACTCGAAACAAGCACCTAAACCTGCCAAGCACTGACCCGTGTGCCCCCGACCACATCTGCAACAAGCTGGGATGCTAGAATCTACGGGTCTGCTACTCTAACCCCTAGAGCCTGATGCTCGCCCTCTTTGATCGTGCCTAGGCTTGGATGGCAGACTCAACACTAAAGATGCTGGGGCTGAAGATCTATGGTGGGTCTGCTGCGGTGCCCATCACCTGACCTCAACTGTGACAATTTATGGTCATCGGTCCTGGCCATCTTGGCCTCCTTCTCTCAAATGTGCCGCCTCCATCTACTAGACATACAAAACTATTCGAGGGAAGTCCATGTCCATGTGGAGCATAGTGGTCCTGCAATCTTTTTCCAAATAGCCCGTCACTCCATGAACGGACCTGCTCACCTATGCCCCCTGATCGGCTACTAACTCTGGGGCGTACTTTGATAGGCGAGTGAACTCAAGGGCATACTCCTGCACTGTCATTCTCCCCTGCTTCAGATTTATGAACTTTAGCTGCCTTCAGCTCCCTCATCTCACGAGGGAAGAACCGATCTAAGAATGCAACATGGAACTCTTTCCAAGTGACAGGACCTGCTCTGGCGGCCCTACTATCCTTCCATTGATGAAACCAGATGTGTGCCACCCCTTTCAGCTGATACGAGGCCAACTACGCACACTCAACATCATTCACCCCCATGACCTGGGTGATCTTCACAATCTCATCTATGAACTCATGCAGGTCTTTATCTACTTTGGACTAGAGGAACTTTGGCGGGTTCATTTTAAAGAAGTCCCTAACTCGAGCAGCCGCCGCATTACCATTTTGCGGGACGTGGGTAACTGTCTGCTGATTGACCTGAGTGGTCAAGGCATGCGTGAGCATCTGAATAGCTGCCCGAAACTCAGCATGGGCAACCGGCTCCAGTTCTTGGTGCTATTGAACTGGTAGGGCCTGCTGGTGCCCGTTTCTATTGCCATCCTTGTGACCTTCTCCATTCCTATTCCTTCTACCATTTACTCTTCGGGGAGCCATGATTCTGCAATCTCGAATAGTATGAATTAGAAGGATAGGGGGACATTTCATCGCACGACATAGATCATGAAAGAAGGGAACATTTCCTAAACGTCTCGTAGCCTCTTCGTCATAAGTGTGGTGCGCTTCATACCCATGAAAAAGACTCTACTTAATGCTGTTTTCAAACATCCTAGGACACTTCAAACCTATTGCTCTGATACTCTAAGTTTGTCATGACCCGAACAGGGGCCCGAATCGCAACACGGGACAAGAAACCCCAAAAGAGCCCAAGTCGACCCATGGTGTAAGCATACATCTAACTCAATTTAATAACTGAAGAATCATCAAGATAATCACAGCGGAAGGCTATATTAAACATAACCTCAGAATGCACAATTTAAATCTTAATACATTCATATATTTGAAATGCCTCTAAACATTACGAGTTTATGGGACAAGTCCCCAACTAACTCAATAAAGCTGAAACTAAAGTACATAAGTCTAGTCCTCGAGAGATAAAGACTCACCAATAATGAAGGTGCTAACTCTGGAGACTGACTATGAATGGGCTGAGCCTGAGAGCCAGGTCCTATATCATTGCATAGAGTATGCGGTCAGTATGTGAAATATACCGAGTATGCAAGGTAAGTAAAACTGCTTAAGTAAGTAAAATCATTTAAACACGATGCATAATATAAATCATAAACATTAAGAATCTGAGAGTAGGGATTTCATGCATTCTTTCTGAAATCATGATCTCATCATAACATAACATACATCATAACTGAATCGATCGACTCATAGCTGAAATTTGATATTTATAAGTAAAACTGAACATTGATTCAAACCTGCTTTAGAACATGTATCAATGTATAAATCTCAAGAATGCTGAACATGCATAACTGAAATCATGAGGATGTAATAGCCCAGAAGGGACTAAGAATAGACATGGGAAGTGTAATTGGAAAAGTGCAGAAAAACTGGCAAAAATATCTTAGGACGGATGACCTTACAACTCGTGGTAGGGTGTCACGAGTCATCAGAAGGAGTCGTGGGTTGGGAAACTCTGGGGGGAAAAAGTTGCAGGACGAGGGGTGTCACGACTCGTGGTGGAAAACCACGAGTTGTTTGTTGGAGTTGTGGTGCGAGGAGGACTTCAGCAGTTGGGGATACAACGGGCCACCCTACAACCCATTGTGAGCTATGGCGAATCGTTATCACCAGTCCTGGGTTGAGTAGCGGATTTTCCAGATACTCATGGAAGCCATGACTCATTGGAAGTCACCACGAGTCGTGGTGAGGCTTGTGGGAAGGAAAGCCAGGTTTGGTCAGGGAATTGGCAACGGTCGACTTTACGACTCATCGTTTGAAGAAACAACTCATCTTGACGAGTAGTGGGAAGAATCCAAGATGTGCTTCGAGGCAGTGGACCTGACGACTCGATTCCATGAGTCGTGGTATGTTGTCACGACTTGTAGGGTCGGTCATTGGTCCATGACGGGACAGTTTTCAGAAAGATTATTTTAAGGGAGTTTTTGACTTTTTGTGTTATACTAAGTCATTTTGGGCTCTACCTTGCATGATTTAAAGGGTTCTTCTAGACCTAAACCCTCATTCTCTCAATCTCCTTCTTCCTCCTCTCCTCTCCAAAGATTTTAGGAAATTTCCAAGGTGTTCTTCAAGCTTCGAGGAAGATAATCAAGTGCGGTTTTCGTCTACCAGGTATGTGGGACTTCAACAAGGATATCTTTTCATCCTTGTGCCCCAAAATGTTTTCAAAAAGAACCCAATTTAAATTATTTAGAATTTCATGATCTAGGGTTTTGATTAATGGGTAATTTCTTCCTCATCCTTTTCTTAAATGCTAATATTTACTGCACTTATGGAATTCATTTCAAATGTTGATGTGATGGGTGGTTTGGGATGTGGATTATATGTTGGGAATACATGAGGGTAACATGTCGATCAGAAATTGGCTTGAGTAATGAATGGGTGTTTCTTATTGTTTGATTAATTTGCGTATTCACGTATGAGAATGATGAAATGGTGGAAATATGGGCTGAATATATGTGTGTAGCATGTTCTTCCTAAGTCAACTTGAGAAATGAATTTGAATTGGTTATGCCTTCCTTGATCATCGTAGAAATTCTTGGCCATGATGAAAGTGGGGGAATGTTGCTTAATTAACCCTAATGATGTGATTATGACGTAGATGAACATGCTAAATTGAGTAAGAGTTGTGGGCTTGAGTAGTTGAAGTAAACTACGTGTCATCACCATGTTTTAGATTAAATCGATTGGGTATAAATAGATTGCATCTCCATTGTTGAACTATGAATCTTGGGCAGATTCTATATTGTTTTCCTTATTAAAATTATTTTTATAAAATCCTAGAATCTAAAACGCCTGTAGCTAGAGAGTTCATAAATGGAGTGATTGTGAAAAAGGCTGTGACCTAATTACATGAGGTTATGCATCCTTGATAGATTATGAGTAGAGTTCTATAAATCATGTTGGATCTTAAAGTACCTATTGAATGAGGTGAATACGGAATGAAGATGCCATGATAGCATAATGCTAGTACGAATTTATAGCATGCTAACAATGTGATGTTAAAGCTAATGAGGAAGTTGGTTTTGTAATAATGTGAATCGCGATGATTGAGCTTGTTATTAACATGTCAAGTTGTGAATCCATGCTTATTTGAGGGATAGCATTAATAGACGCTAGTGGAGAATGTCTTACCTAGACGATAGTGGAGAATGTCTTACCTATACGCTAGTAGAGAATGTCATACCTAGATGATAGTGGAGAATGTCTTACCTATACGCTAGTAGAGAATGTCTTACCTAGATGATAGTGGAGAATGCCTTCATGTAGTCAGCCGGGACTCACATCCCTAGTCAGTTGCGCATTTTATTTTCCCTGCGTTGTTCGGGACCTTCTTTTAGTCAGTTACTCTCTATATCAGAGCCTTCTCTCTCCCTATGACAGTCAAGGATTCTCCCTAGTTGAGAATGTTTCCCCTTTGATAGTCAGGGACGCTCCCTTCGACCGTCAGGGACTCCCCTTTAGACGTCAGGGACCCTCTTGATATCAGTCACGGCATCGCACTTTGTATTATTCCCTATTATTACTTTTTGCACATCAGCGGTTGCTACAATAATGGATGTCTTTATAATGTGGTTATGTTAATTGAATCTATGAACCTCGTGTAAAATAGTTGTACTTCAGTCCTATCCATATATGTCTTTTTCATTCCGTCGAAAATCGATTTTNGTTAATTGAATCTATGAACCTCGTGTAAAATAGTTGTACTTCAGTCCTATTATGTTGATATTAATATGTTTTATATTACTTTTCTCTTGCTAATATTATGAGTTAGTTTACTTGCGCTTCCTGCATACTCAGTACATTCCTATTACTGACTGCACGCCTCTTATGCTATATCGTTTCATGATATAGATTCACGTCTCCAGGCTCTGCCGAGTGGTTAGATACGCTACACCATTCTACTAGCTATCAGTAGTGAGTCCTCATCCTCCGAGAACGTGAGTAGCATTCTGGTTTTATTTTGTTTTCAATTTCAGTCTTTTGGAGTTAGCTGGGGGCTTGTCCCAGCAACTCATCAGTTATTAGAAGGCTTTCAGGCTTGTTAGACAGGATCAACATTGTATTTAAATGTTATTAAGTTGTTGTTTTGATTTATATCAGTTTCTAGTCAGTTCTTTCACTAGTTCATGATGTTTGACATTTCTTATGTTAAGTGTATACGAGGACTATGCCATGGGTTGACTTGGATCCTCTTAGGTTTCCTTGTCCCATGTCTACGATCCCGGTGTACTCTCAGGTCGTGATAAACTTGGTATCAGAGCCGTAGGTATAGAGTGTCCTAGGGTGTCTGAAAGCCGCATTATGTAGAGTCTTCTTCATGGGTGTGAAGCGCGCCACACTTATGACGGAGAGACTATGAGACGTTTTAGGAATGTTCCCTTCTCTTCATGATTCTTATCGTGCGCAGAGTATGAAACTCTAAGTATTTCTTCCCCTGAATCATGCTTTACACGCTCGCAGATAATGCCGCCCCGACGAGCAAATGGAAGAGGATGTGGTAACGGCCGTCAGCAGGTGCCACCAGCCCAAGAAGGCCCAATAGATGATCATGTTACACATGCTGAGTTTGGTGCAGCCTTTCAAATGTTGGCGCAGGCCCCGACCGCTCAGATTAACCAGCAAGCGGTGGCTCGTGCCCCTTAGAATGGAAATAAGGTGGCAGCAAGGATAAGGGATTTTCTCCATATGAACTCTCCTAAATTCTTGGGGTCAAAGGTGGATGAGGACCCATATGAATTTTTGGAGGAGATTCAAAAGATTACTCGCATTATGAAAGTGACAGGGAACGAGAGTGCAGACTTAGCCTCCTACCAGTTAAAAGGAGTTGCTTATATTTGGTACTGTCAGTGGAGAGACAGTTGGGGAGTTGGAGTGGTCCCATAGGTTGGGATGAATTTATGGCCACATTCTTGGAAAGGTTTTTCCCACGGGAGTTGAGGGAGGCAAAAGAGGCAGAGTTTATTAATTTGAAACAAAATGACATGACGGTTTAGGAGTATGTTCTGCAGTTCACTCGGTTATCTAAGTATGCGCCGGAGATGGTAGCTGACCAGCAGGCCCAAGTAAGCCGGTTTGTGAATGGAGCGCAGACTCCTTGGTCAAGGAATGCAGGACTGCCATGTTGCACAGGGACATAGACTTCCCATGCTTGGTGATATTTGCTCAACAAATAGAAGCGGAGCAGGTGAAAGAAAAGGAGAGAGAGTCCAAGAGGGCTAGGATTGGAGATCTAGATTTCTCCCAGCAGAGGTCGGGTATCGGATATCGCTCACACTACCAACAGAAATCATTAGCCCCAGTACCTTCGGCAGCCAGTGCTTTGTATCAGCCCAGAGTGAGGGAGATTACGTACCCATTGTGTATGAGATGCGGAAGGCACCATTTGGGAATATGTATGGCCCGCTCAAATATTTGTTTCTGGTGCGGCAAGGTAGGCCATAAGCACTGGGATTGCGCAGCGGCTAAGCGAGGCGAGGATAGATTTTTGGCCACCTCTTCAGCAGCTCCGATAGCCCGCTCGTTTCAGCAGGGGGCATCCTCTAAACCAAGAGGCGGACAATGTCAAAACCGCTCTCATGCAGTAGTAGCCCATCAGGATAAGGGAAAGGCGCCAGTAGTGGCCGCAAGTATATTGTGGATCTTGTGATATTTCTTACGTGATGTAAATAGTTGTAGTATAGGGCTTGTGGTGAAGGTTAGAAGTGAGAGAGGAGTTAAGGGTTAGTATCTTAGCCTGACTTGAAGAAGGATTCGGGAGCCTTAGAATGATGGTTTTATGCTAAGGGGGAGATAGTGAGTATGTGAAGTAATTCAGACCTTGAGAATGTTCATAAAGGGATTTCAGCCTTAGCAGTTGTAGTATGTCGATCTCTACTAAGTTCAGATAACTTTCCTTGTACCTCGGTTAGAGTTAAGTTATGTCTATACCTATGTGCAGATTTACGAGGTTAGAGGTAACCATTTCATTCAGTAAAGCCAGTTTTTCTCTATGATGTCCTTATTGCTTATTTTCATGTTAAGAATCAGTTATGTGTGTTAATCCGTGTTTTTCTTATGTGTTTGGATGGAATTTAGTCTTTGGATGTTATTTCTTATGTGCTCAGTTTTAGATACGAGATAACTCGTGCTCATAAATTCCTTTCTCTCAGTTAGATTAGATATTGTAAATTCTAGCTTAGTATCGGAAGGCGATTTGAGAACGAAGGTCTAGTTCATTTCAGTTCTGGCTGAACTTCCTTCCAGTGTTTGTTAGTACTATGTAGGTATCATGTTATCCGGTCTTCCTTGAGTCATGGTGTGCATGTTAGATGTGAATTTCCAGGTTTGGTGTGAGAGGTTGGTCTGGAGTCAGATGCTCAGTAGATGATAGTTGTGATTGATTGATATTTGGGTTTCAGCTTCGTCTCTATCTTTTCATTATGTTCAGCCAACATTCGAGAACGAATGCTCCCAAGGAGGAGATATTGTAATACCCTGGAAGGGTCTAAGAATAGACACAGGAAGTATAATTGGAAAAGTGCAGAAAAACTGGCAAAAATATCTCAGGACGGGTAACCCTACGACTCGTGGTAGGGGGTCACGAGTTGTCAAAAGCAGTTGTGGGTTGGGAAGATCTAGCGGAAAAAGTTGCAGGACGAGGGGTGTCACGACTTGTGGTGGGAAACCATGAGTCATTGGTTGGAGTTGTGGTGCGAGGAGGACTTCAGCAGTTAGGGATACAACGGGCCACCCCACGACCCGTTGTGAGCTATGATGAATCGTTGTCACCAGTCGTGGGCTGAGTAGAGGATTTTCCAATAAATCCAAAGCATGGAAACCACTACTCGTTGGAAGTCACCACGAGTCGCGGTGAGCCTCATGGGAAGGAAAGCCAGGTTTGGTCACGGAATTGGCAACGATCGACCCAACGACTTGTCATTTGAAGTAACGAACAGTCTTGATGAGTCGCGGGAAGAATATGAGATGTGCTTCGAAGCAGTGGACCTGATGACTCGATACCACGAGTCTTGGTATGTCGTCACAACTCATAGGGTCGGTCGTTGGTCCAATCGGGATAGTTTTCAGGAAGATTATTTTAAGGGCATTTTCGACTTTTCCTGCTATACTACGTCGTTTTAGGCTCTACCTTGCATGATTTTAAGGGTTCTTCTAGACCTAAACCCTCATTCTCTCAATCTTCTTCTTCCTCCTCTCTTCTCCAAAGATTTTAGGAAATTCCCAAGGTGTTCTTCAAGCTTCAAGAAAGATAATCAAGTGGGGTTTTCTTCTACCAGGTATGTGGGACTTCAACAAGGATATCTTTTCATCCTTGTGCCCCAAGATGTTTTCAATAAGAACCCAATTTAAATTATTTAGAATGTCATGATCTAGGGTTTTGATTAATGGGTAATTTTTTCCTCATCCTTTTCTTAAATGCTAATATTAACTGCACTTATGGAATTCATTTCAAATGTTGATGTGATGGGTTGTTTGGGATGTGGATTATATGTTGGGAGTGCATGAGAGTAACATGTTGATCGGAAATTGGCTTGAGTAATGAATAGGTGTTTCTTATTGTTCGATTAATTTCCGTATTCACGTATGAGAATGATGAAATGGTGGAAATATGGGCTGAATATATACGTGTGTAGCATGTTCTTCCTAAGTCAACTTGAGAAATGAATGTGAATTGGTTATGCCTTCCTTGATTATCGTAGAAATTCTTGACCATGATGAAAGTTTGGGAATATTGCTTAATTAACCCTAATGATGTGATTATGACGTAGATGACCATGCTAAATTGAGTAAGAGTTGTGGGCTTGAGTAATTGAAGTAAACTACGTGCCATCACCATATTTTAGATTAAATAGATTGGGTATGAATAGATTGCATCTCCATTGTTGAACTATGAAGCTTGGGCGGATTCTATATTGTTTTCCTTATTAAAATTGTTTTTATAAAATCCTAGAATCTAAATCACCCGTGGCTAGAGCGTTCATAAATGGAGTGATTGTGACAAGTCTGTTAAAACAGTTGTGACCTAATTACATGAAGTTATGCATTCTTGATAGATTATGAGTCGAGTTCTATAAATCATGTTGGATCTTAAATTGCCTATTGAATGAGGTGAATACGGAATCAAGATACCATGATAGAATAATGCTAGTATGAATTTATAGCATGCTAATAATGTGATGTTAAAGCTAATGAGGAAGTTGGTTTTGTAATAATGTGAATCGCGATGTTTGAGCTTGTTATTAACATGTCGAGTTGTGAATCCATGCTTATTTGAGAGAAAGCATTAATAGATGCTAGCGGAGAATGTCTTACCTAGATGCTAGTGGAGAATGTCTTACCTAGATGATAGTGGAGCATGTCTTACCTAGATGCTAATGGAGAATGTATTACCTAGACGATAGTGGAGAATGTCTTCATGTGGTCAGCCGGGACTCACATCCCTAGTCAATTGAGCATTTTATTTTCCCTGCGTTGTTCGGGACCTTCTTTTAGTCAGTGACTCTCTATATCAGAGCCTTCTCTCTCCCTTTGACAGTCAGGGATTCTCCCTAGTTGAGTTTCCCTTTTGATAGTCAGGGACGCTCCCTTCGACCGTTAGGGACTCCCCCTTAGACGTCAGGGACCCTCTTGATATCCGTCATGGCATCACACTCTATATTATTCCTGATTATTACTTTTTGCACATCAGTGGTTGCTACAGTAATGCATGTCTTTATAATGTGGTTATGTTAATTGAATCTGTGAACCTCGTGTAAGATAGTTGTACTTCACTCCTATTAAGTTGCTATTAATATGTTTTATATTACTTTTCTCTTGAGGTAGTTTACTTACGCTTCCTGCATACTCGGTACATTCCAAGTACTGACCGCACGCCTCTTGTGCTATATCATTTCATGATATAGATTCAGGTCTCCAGGCTTCACCACGTGGTTAGATACGCTACCCCATTCTCTCAGCTGTCAGTGGGGAGTCCTCATCTTCCGAGGACGTGAGTAGCATTCTGGTTTTATTTTGTTTTCAGTTTTTAGTCTTTTGGAGTTAGCTGGGGGCTTGTCCTAGCAACTCATAAGTTATTAGAAGGCTTTTAGACTTGTAAGCTAGGATCTGTATTTAAATGTTATTAAGTTGTCGTTTTGATTTATATTAGTTTCTAGTCAGTTCTTCCGCTCGTTGTGATGTTTGACATTTCTTATGTTAAGTATAGTGAGGACTATGCCATGGGTCGACTTGGAGGCTCTCGGGGTTCCTGTCCAGTGTCTACGATCCGAATGTACTCTCGGGTCATGACAGAGGAACAATGGGAGACTCATCTTTTAAATGACATACCACGATAGAGCTTACGTGGTCCCAACTATAACACCCACGTGGGTAGAGCCATCTAATGCCTTTCCAGGGCTAGGTACAATACCATGATATTGATATCAAGTTCGTGAGCCAATAGGGCTAGGGATAACTCACCTACATTGGCGCATAGTTCTGAGGTATATGGTGGTCGACCCTTAGCCTACTCGGTGCTAGACACTACTTCCAAATACATGCATAGGCTCTACATTGTTTTTGGACGAAGCTCAATAATCAAATACATCTCAAATCTGAAATTATTCATATGAGAAGCTTTAACTCAAACCATACCATAAGCTGAAAGATAATTGGGAGTCTTCACTCAAAAACCATGTGGTAAGCTTAATTTGGGAGATCATAAATCATACTTTGAACATGTGGGCATTACCCAAAGCTTTATCATGCTTTAGAATAATCAATTCACATCGAAAACGTGATTATAAACATGGGTAGCTTTTAAACATGCTTTTCATCATTATATCTCATCATCATCATACATTCATCACAATCTCATCTTTCATGAACTTCTCATCAATGGGCTTCTTAATTCATAAAACTAGATTTTTAATTGAAAACATTATAAAACTTGCCCATTCTTCGTAATTTGATAGTAGAAACATATTTAAATCATACCCATGTAGAGAATTAGAAAATTCATGCATTGGGTTAAAACCCCATAGATTAGACATATAAATTTCATGATTTAGAGAGGAATTGGGCATGGGTGTGAAAGAATTCACCCATTCATAACCCTACATATTTGTTGGTAGCTGATTCTTACACTTCATTGATAGCCCAAGAAGAATTGAAGGGAGATTGAAGAACAATAAGCTTGATCACTGTCTCTAGCCTTCTACCTCTGCATGCATGAATGTAAATGGACTAAAATGAACTTAACCCCTTTAAAAGTCATCATTCATGACTCAAAACGATGTAGTTAAGGCCTTAAGAACTTAGGAGTTAAGGAAAATCCCTTACTAAATTTGCAGAAAATAACTGTCAGCTGGTCCGAACGAGGCACCTAGTGACTCATCATCATGGACCGCGACTCGTTGAGTCGTCCATCAAGTTCACTACTTCTCAAGTCTTCTGGGCTTGTAATGGGAGACTTAACGACTCACCTGGTGATCACGATTTGTGGTCACCACTCGTCAGGTACACTGACTATGATTTTCAAATAACCTCCATCAGCTGACAATGACTCATCCCATGAATTGTGGTGACTAACCACGAATTATGGTGATTGACCATGACTCGCGGGGTCCTTCTGTTAGGTACACTGGCTCTTTCTTCATTCTTCTCACCCAACACTACCCACGACTGACCTAACGAGTCGTGGGACCTGACCGCGACTCCTGGTCATGCCCGTGGGGAATCAACTTCCCAGATTTTAGATTTAACACCTGGGCTTCACCATGAGTCACATCACGACTCGTTGGCTGCACCAACAGGTAACCTCACAACCCATTCTGTGACCTAATGCCACATTTTAATTTTTTTCTCTATTTCAACTCTCAGGTCTGATCTTTGGGCTTCCAGGGTGTAACACCTAGCATGTACCGATCTAGTTAGTATTTCATCTACGCCACACCTCTAGTCTTTAACACTCTTATTGTCAACTTCGCTGATCTTGCTGTTTCATTTCACTAAATCACCAAATATGATTCACTGCAAATTTTAATCCCCTCCGATTTTATTTGTTTTTATATTAATTCTACGTGATGCAAGCTAACTTCAATTTCTCAGCTGGCTCTTGTAACTATCATTCCTTAGTCCTTGCAGGCTTCAACCCCGACACTTGTCGGGTTGCTTATTTTGATACTTTGACAGTGTACATTCTTTGCATGAAGGATATATTTTGGACGTTATCAAAAATGGCGCTTTGCTGGGGACTAGTGCTTGATATTTTTGTGTTGATTGTTAAGTTGAAAAATTTTGCATCGTAGCTACTTGATGTGAGCTTTTTGTGTTGTTAGGATATCATAACCATATGATTCATCACTCCCAAGCGGGGATAGCTCAGTGGAAGGTAACATGGAACACGATGAGGATAATCCGGTGATGTTGGAAATTGTGGGAGCCATTCGCCTACCACCGACGGTAGTCACAAGCACCGTGCTGCATTTGTTGCAAATGAAGGGACTCTTTGTTGGAAAACCAAGTGAGGACGCAAATTGGCATTTGAGAAACTTCTTGGAGATATGCCAACCCTTTAATATTACAAATATTAGTCAAGAGTCAATCCAATTGAGACTCTTTCCTTTCTCACTGAGGGGGGAGGCAACAATGTGGCCGGAGGAACTCCCTCCGGGTTGTATTACTTCTTGGTAAGAGCTAACCAAGGTGCTGCAGCTGAGGGACGACATCACAAATTTCAGGCAAGAACCGGGAGAGCCTTTGCACGAGGCATGGTTAAGGTCTAAAAAGAAGGTTGTTCTTTGCCCAAATCATGGACTGTCAGATGGAGTGCTTCTCCAAAGCTTCTATAGGGGCCTTGATTCCATCAACAAGTCCATGGCCAACAACCTAGCTGGTGGGTCTATTATGGATCAAATATATGGGTTGGCCAAAGCCCTTCGAGACAGAATGACAAAGACCAATAAAGCTTGGCCCATGATAGAAACAAATGTGCCCACCCATGAGATCAGCTCAAGTGCATTGGAGGCTGAGTTGCGAAAAAGGGATGAAGAGCGAGATGAGAATCTTGCCAAGATGATGATACAACTGGAATTGATGACAAAACATGTAATGGGAGCAGGGCCCAAGGTGTAAATGTTGTGGGAATGCAAGGTCCCTTACAATATGATGGAGAATAATCTTCACCTAGATATGAAGAAGAATGCCAATACATGGGCAACCAAATGGGAGGTCCTCGACCCGGATTCTAAGGAGAACACCAAGGCCCCTGGCGCCCAAGGGATGATAATCAAGGTTGGAGAAATCATGAGCCGCAAGGATGGCCTGAAAGAAATGAAAGGTGGGGTAATAGGGAGCCAAACCAAGAGGGTGATTGCTATCACCAAAGTTCGAACCATATGTTCCCCCTCCAAATGTTGGGAACTCGAACAGTCAACCGGGTGTGAGTGACGCAGATAGCTTGAAAATTGAAGAAATGCTACCTAGATTTCTAAAGAAAGTGGAGTCAACCGAGAGGGGTGAAAAATTAAGGGGCTGTGTCTAACCTTGCCCAAACAGTGAGTTCACATGCAGCCTCTATCAAGAATTTGAATGCCCAAATTCACTTGTCGGCTCAAATGAACTCCCGGATGAAGGGAACACTCCCTAGTGACACAATTGCCCAATCCAAAGAAAGATAGCTAATGCATGGCTATTGTCACTAGGAGTGTCAAGGTGATTGGGGATGCACTGGTGAAGTCTAAAGATGTTAATAACCCAAAATTAGATGAAGAAGATGAAGTCGACAAAATGCCAAGGAGTGAGGAAAAGATTGAAGAGGAAGGAGAGGGAAAGGATGATGAAATCCTCTCACACGCTGATAATGATGAAGCAGGCATGAAGGCCCCAATTGATGACAAGGTTGAATCAAGAATCTCACCTCCTTATCCACAATGTTTAGCCAAGAAAAAGGAGGGCCAGTTCAGAAAGTTTGTTGACATGTTTAGCAAGTTGTCCATAAATATACCATTAGTGGATGCTCTACTCGAAATGCCAGATTATGCAAAATTTATGAAAGAATTGCATAATAAGAAAAAGGTGGTTGATGCAGGTAATGGGGAGAAAACGCACCATTGTAGTGCGATGACAATTAGTAACCTCGCCCCCAAACAGGAAGACCCAGGAGCTTTCACAATCCCCTATACAATTGGGATATGTATGTTTAAAACAGCTCTATGTGATGTTGGCGCCAGCATAAATTTAATGCTCCTGCTCATTTTCAAGAAATTGGGACTCGGAAGCACAAAGCCGACATCAATGAGGCTACTCATGGAAGTTATGTCCATGAAAAGACCGGTGGGGGTGTTAGAAGATGTATTGGTAAGAGTGAACAAGTTTATTCTACCTGATGATTTTGTTGTCCTTGATTGCGAAATGGATGTGGAGATTCCCATTATTTTTGGAAGACCGTTGTTAGCTACGGGGAGAGCCATGGTAGATGTAGAGCGTGAGGAGCTAAAATTTCGAGTTAGAAGTGAGGAAGTAATCTTCAAGGTGTGTCGATCAGTTGAAATGCCCCATGAATGAAAGGTGATAGGAGTGTTTCAAAATGAGGAGGAGGACAAGGAATTGAAGCTGAAGGAGAGGGAGTCGGATGATGACCCATCGGAAAAGAGGTGTTTAATAAGATCTATGTCATGCCACGACGTTAACTAAGACACTTCTTGGGAGGAAACCCAAGTGTTTAGTTAATTATTTTATGTCTTTGTTGTTTTTGTTTTTGTAGGAGCTGTGAAGTGAGGAAGAAAGGGAGAAACAAACAACGTATAGAGGAACAGTGCTGAACTGGCTAGTCACCGGTCCAGAAGCGCGAACTGCCGTTCAAGATGAGGGAAAAACAGAAGGTTGGGGCTTGGATCAAAGGATAGGCAGACCCATCGCCGAAGCAAAACTGTGGACCTCCGGTGGGTGGCTGATGTAACATAGAGGACATGAAGCTCGAGCACCTAAGCGGCGAATCGCCAATCCAATATGTGAACCATCGGTGGGTCGCCGACTAAGAAACAGAGAACTGGGCACAAATACCCAACAAATAAAAATTAAGCGGTGGAATGCCGGTGGGTATCGGCGAATCGCTGATGTAGCGCCGTCGAGGTATGAATTTATTTCAAAAATAGAATTTAAAGAGCGGACCCACCGAATCCCATATACCTGATAAGCCGCCCTATTCTGCAAATATTCCTTGAGATCCCCTTTTTCACCATTTTCCATTCCATTTTTGTCTATTCATTACCCAACATTCCCACTTTCCCATATTTCTCTCTTTTCAACCTTTCCACTTTCCCACTTCTACACTTTCCCACTTCCCACCAACACACCAACATTAACTCTCCACCTTTCCCTCAACCTATCAAACTTCCACCTCTCACCTATAAACCCTCTCCATCCTTTCACTAATACACTCACTTCACTCATATTTCCCTCCTCTACTACACATCTCTTGAAGTGCCATTGTTAAGAATTAGCTAAGCTCTTGAAGTTCAAGTGTGCAAGTAATTCTACATAGTGGTAAAAGTTTTCTTGCCCTTGTCTTGATTTTCTCATTGATGCTTAATTCTTTAGTATTAATACTTTATTTCCCTTTCTTATTGAACTTATGAATGGTACTCTAGTTGTTGAAAAGAATGAGGAATATGTGTTCTATATGTGTGCAATGTTGAAATGGGTGAAGTCTGAGTAACCCAATCAGAATAGAATGCAACATTTTGCCCGATGATAGAATGGGTCATGCCATTCTTAAGGTCAAAACTTCATGAGATTATGTTTAAATAGATTAGTGGTGATTTTATCATATTGTGTTAATGGGTGCCTTTGATTTGTTTAAGTTCGAATTGGGGATGATGGGGTTCGGTGTTTTGCCGGTCAGGTTCAGTGAATCGCCGATGAAACACCAGTTCCCTCTTAAAATTGGATTCAAGCCACTGAGTGGATCCCGCATTACATCAGCGGTTCACGAATCTGGACTGGCAATTCGCCTCTTTACCGTCGATACACCCCTCAGTTGCCCAGTTTTCTATAACGCATCGGCGGGCAAGCAGTGGTCCGCACAATTACTCCTGCGAACCCCCAGTCCTTCGTCGATACTATTAGTTTTGTAAATGATGTTTGCTTACCCTTGTTTCTCAGTTTACCCTTAGACTAGTTTTGGTCATTTTTAATTTCTTCTTTGAATAGCTGTCACTAATATCATCCTTGCAGAAAAACCATGTCTTCATCCAGGAGTACAGGAAAAAGAAAGGCCCCCGCCTCATCTTCTAGCAAGGGAAAGGGCAAAGTAAAGGCCGCTCCACCACGTGCCAACACCAAGGAAGCAATAATCTTTTGCGTCCCCAACAAGAAAGAGCACCATGTCATCTTCCAAGGCCGATCCATCACAGTTGAAAAGTGGTTTGATTTGGCGGGATTGAGGGGCGACTTTCCAAATATCACCGCCCAATTCACAGAAAGGCAATGGCATGCATTTGCCAACCCTCTCCGCCTTACTACCCCAGCTTGGTGACAGAATTGTACGCCTCAAATCAGGCCCGCCAAGATAGTATGCAATACAGGGTTAAGGTAGATGATTTTCCATGCCTGCCGTCGGTGAATCTAAGGGGGATGGAAGTTGACATTATCCCAGCGACCATCAACTCCTTGTTTTGTGAAGACGAAGTTGAATCTGGTACAGAATATATGACCCGGGTAGCTGATATGAAGGATCAGTTTGCTTGGGTAGCCCGCATTATTGTTGTTGACACCACCCCTTTCTGGGCTTCAATGGGTGGGGAAATCTCTCATCATGATTTGAAGTTCGAGGCCAAGCTATGACTGAATTTTTTTGCACCAGGATCATCCCCTCCAAAAATGAGCAGGGTCAGCCTAGAAACTACTATTCTTATTGCCTGCATTATGACAGGAGTCGCCTTTAACTTCAGAAAAATTTTCGCCCAACAGATGAAGAAAAAGGCTCGGCAGTCCAGCACTTCAATGCCCTATGCCGTCCTGATTGCCCAACTTTTCTCACAAGCTAGAGTGCCTCTGTTTCCTGATGAAACCCTTTCCGCTGCTCTAGGAGTGATAGCCATTGATCGAAAGAGAGATGCTGAGGCACCGACAATGAAAAGAAAGAGACTGCAAGCCTTTAGAGTGCAGGAAGTATCCCTCTCCTATGGGTCAGACCAGTCACCACGCACACCGGAGTCAAACATGCCCCAGCCAGAAATGTCAGGCCAAGAATCAGTCGATATGCCTCAGCGTGGAGCATCTCCCCCGCCGCAATCCTCTCAACCAAGTGGTCTCCATAGACTTGTGGAGATGACAAACTCGCACGAAAGACAACTTCAATGATTGGCTAAAACAATCAAAAAGGAGGTCAAGTCATTGTACGAGAATGTAACCATGCTATGCAAGAGGTTGGATACGGTGGAAGGACTTCCCTCAGGACTGAGGTACAAGAGTGGAAGAATTGGACTTCAATAGAAGTGTTAGATATGAGCACCTTGGATGCTGTAATGGCTGCTCCTTCCTCAGTTATCTCTTCGAGGCCTGGGAGATGATTTTGATGGGTTAGGTGATGCAGATGGTGATGATGAAGAAGAGTGACCCACTAGAGGAGTTTCTTGTCCCTTTCCCTTTTGCATATTTACATTGGAGACAATGTAATCTTTTAAGTAAGGGAGGGATAAGCGCAGTTGACGATGGAGGTAGGGATGGATGTTTCTTTGGATGTTTTTATATTTTTGTTTTGAAAGTGATTGAGTAGAGCCTTTGTCGGGCTGTTGTTTTCTTATGATGATTAATGATTGCCCTTGTCGGGCATGTATTGTTTGGACAAAATGAATGAAATGAATGACTTGGTTTAGTTTTGATGGTTGATGGTCAGTGATCAAATGGGGTCTTTGTTTTGAATTGCATAATCTTGCATAAAATGACCTAGAGTCTTATTTCTTTTTCGCCTTTGTAAATAGTAGTGTAGTAATTAAAAACCCGAGGATTTTCTTTTGACCATGATTCTTTCCCAAGGAGCATTCTTTTATTTTTGTTTATTTTCATTGTCGAACCGGGTTGGTATTTCCCGATGATAGATTGAGTGGCGACATTCTTACGGGAAAATGCCATGTTGTTTTGAGTCTTTTATGAAGTTGTTTTGAGAGACACCATAGAAAAAAAATGTTGAAATGGAATTTTAAAATAAGGGCATGAAAATGAAGATAATGAGCAAGTGTTGGCACCATAGCATAGCATTCTTTGTCAAACATTATAAATTTTTTGTTTTACTTATGATGTTTGCCTGCTTTTGATGTCCGAACTTGATATCTTGTGTTGAGAATGACTCTTGTATACCATTTAAGGGTGATGCCTTGTGTAGTGAGGAAATTTTTGATGAATCTCATGCATAACATCTTGTCTAGAACTTGCCCCAAATGTGATTCAAGGATAAATCCTAGTTGTAATTGTGCCAAGAACATGAGTTTAGGCTTTCCTTTGTATAGTTACTCTTTACCCATATACCCTCCATGAGCATTGATCCTTGTTAGCCTTGGACCCTTTCTTTGGCAACCACATTATAAGCCTTGAGACCGTTTTTAATATCTTTCTTTGGCACCCATTCTCCCGAAATGCTAGTGACAAGATAGTGATGAAATGAGGCTTTAAGACTAAGGGATGATTAGAAAATGAGAAATGAGGCAAAAGCCTAAGTTTGGGGGTGTGCAAAAAGGGAAGATAAGAATTTGAGTGTTAGGGGAGCACCACATTGTGTCAAAATGAACAAAAGGATAAATAAAAAAGAGACAGACAATTTATGTCAGCTAGTGTTTCCTCTTGAGGTGATAAGGCTAGTTGTGAAAGCCAAAGGGGTTATAAGGATCATTTTTAAAGAAATGAAAGTTAGAAACAAGGAAAGAAGAGAAACAATGAGAAGTGAGTGGATGGAGTTGATGTAAGGTATGTTCACAAAAAGCATTAGGGAAGATCTAGTCACTATAGCCAAATTTTTATCCTATCCTTACCCCAAGCCTACATCATAACCCGCAAGCCCTAAATGATTCTATGTGTAGCTGATAATCAAGAATGTAAGACAAAACAACATTAACAACTCAAACCAAAACGAATTCATGCATTACAATCATATCACATGGCCTCAACCCTAGGGGAAGAGTTTTAACCACTCATGTTCGTACAATAACTTAAAAACATCGTTAAAGTAGAGTACTTACAACAATAGGTAAAAGAGAATGTAAAATTATTGAACCCTAGGTGAGTTCTTCACTTCTCCCTTCGCTCCTCTATGGTTTTCAGAAAATATTTTGTGAAAAATAATTTTAGAAGCTAAGGGTTTAATTTATAGTAAATAGGGATTGTGCGATTTTTGGCCTGTCATGGAATGGCTCCGTGGCACGGAGCTGAACACACCAATTTGCCTCCGTGCCACGGAAGTAACGCATAGGCTCATCGGAATTTTCATTGAAATAATACTTGGCCGAGGCATGGTGCGATGACCAACGTGACACGACGCAGGCGCTACGCGATGGCCTGCGTGACACGGCCTGTGGCGTGCAGCAGTGCCTAGCGTGGCACGGCGCTGGCGCGCAGGCACCCTGGTTTGCTGCCTTCTCTCGCGCGCATGGCCTTGGCGTGGCACGGCGCTGGGCGCGGCACACGCACAGCGTGGCACGCTGCCTGGCGCGTCCAGCCTTGCCATGGAATGCTTTCTTGCCATCTTTTGCCATTTGCTTCCAACTCGATTTCTTTACTTCACCCATCTTTATTTAGTCCCTCAAATGCATTTTACACCTACAAAACAAGGAATAATCATGTTGGTTAGTGCATACCCAAATTTACATAAAATCACATAAGAATGTAAGTGTATAATTTAGACAAACATGACTAAATCAAGTTATAAAATAGCACTTGGGCACTTAATTATTCCCAAGATCACTACCCCACACTTAAAACCTTGTTCGTCCTCGAACAACCTTTTTACACCTCATGCACATGAAGACCCACACATAGCTAATTGAAGCAAGAGAATTCAAGCTACGACTACAATGATTGTTTTAGACAGCAAGTTAAAACAGCGCATGCAAGATTTAACCATTAAAATAAGATAAAACTATGTTAAGAGTTCCTAACCTCAAGAATCAACTCTTAATCTCAACAACCTCATGCAATCAACCGATTAAGAAATCTGACATGAATTTTATCCTTCATTAAACATGTGCACTCACAACCCTAGAGTTACCCATTTTTACTCACAAAATTTCAAATCATACCGTGTATGGGTATATGTATAAGAAATAAGCTCACTCTCACAAAGAATTCACATGCCATGTGTATTGACCCATAAGCTTGCCCTTAGTTGTTTTACTCCACTAATTTAAGAATGTTAGAAAGTAAGATCAAATAGGACTCGGGTTGTAATGTAAGCTAAGGGAAGGTAGATACTCTTATGGCTAATAATAGTGACTATCTTTCCTAAGCGCTTTTAATACATCATACATTCATTACGGGCATCTCTTCTCTTACTTCTCCCTCATTCTTTTCAATCTTAAATTTCCTCTTCTGTTTTCCATTTCTTTAAGCACACTTAGCTTATTAGTAAGGAGTACTTAGACAACTTTTTCATTTATTTGTTCTCTTACTCCCTACTAATACTCAAGCATTTTCAAACAAGTACACCTCTAATCCTTTCCTCAAATCCCCCAACCATTATTTTTCCTTCTTTTTCACGATTCTCACTCCTTTACTCTTTTGGATTTTTCACTTCAGCGCTTAGGAGTTTTGGAGCAACTTCAAAGCTATTGAAAGAAAAGGATTAAGCTTATGTTGCAGCTATCAAAGAATAGTCTTAAGGCTCAACGGGGCTAACTAGGATCAGACATTCAAGGTAGGTGAAATGAGGGATAAAAATTAGGCTCATTCAAAGAAATGCCTAAATCATCTCCTACAATCTACATCCTTCATTTCGTTTTGTATACACACCAGGCAAGTTCTAGACACTACACAATAGCATGGAATATTCAAAAACCTTATACTCATTGCACATGTTCAATTCAAGACAAATTCATCAGACTCTTACTCATCTAATCACAAGAATTCAAAATTAACTTTAAGCACATAGAGTCACATTCGAGAGCCTAGGTGTCTCAAACAGAACTATACAACTTATTACATGCTTCAACACTAACCATACTTGCATCTCACAATCATGTATAACACATAATAAGAACATCAAGCCATCAATTAGCTACGGGTTCAAAAACCAAAACCTACTGACTAATTTTCCCTCAAGACGGTCGTCATCCATCCATCGTCGGGAATAGTCCACTAATTCTGACTAAAAACAACTATGTACAAACAAAGAAAATTTTTATTCTTCGTTTCAAAGTGCCCCCCGTTGGAAAAGAACCGAAAAGAAAAATCAACGGGTAAGTGAATCATGCTTAACTTAAAAATATTTCCTCAACCAATACCTATCAAGCACTAAATTCACCCAAAATTATTAAGCACCACATTTTTTAAATTTCCCTCACCCCACACACTTGAATCATGCTACCCCAAAGCATCCAATTAAAATTTAAAAAGGGTGAAAAATACTTCCTAGGGCCTCTAGGCCTAGCTAACAACATGTTTTTCTTCATTTTGAACAAGTGGGTATTCGACCCCACAGTTTTTCTCTTTCATGCTTCTTAGCATCCTCCTCCAATGGTACTCAGACTTCCCCTCCATCTGTACTTAATTCTCCACCAAAAACAACAACAAGATGAAAATAAACAAAATCAACACAAATGAAAAAAATTAAAATTGTACCTGTGGTACCCTTGGGTTACCTCCCAAGCAGCGCCTAATTTTACATCACGGCACGATGTGGACTATCCTTTTCAGGACATCCTCATATCCGTGTTCCCTTTCGAGAATCATCTTCTTCTCTTTTTATTTTTCGAGGGAACAACCGTCACTCTGTCCCTCTCTTCCTCCAACTTCTCT
The DNA here is from genome assembly GCA_018107945.1 of Datura stramonium. NCBI lineage: Eukaryota > Viridiplantae > Streptophyta > Magnoliopsida > Solanales > Solanaceae > Datura > Datura stramonium. The sequence goes on from JACEIK010003917.1 coordinate 35,623, forward strand.
TCTAATAGAAGCCCTCCATCAGATTCGGGCTAAAAAGCAATCATCTTCTGTGTCCGTGGACCTGTGGAATCTGCCCCCCCACCCTTAGCTTCTGATAATACACTGACCTTACAAAGGTCTCTGTAATGTGTGGGTGGGTTAATCTCTTGGTAGATCCGGAAGAGTTCTTCTTCAACATCGACCCTCATTTTCAGGGTCCCTGCTCTTACATTAATAATTGCTCCTCCAGTGGCCAAGAATGGCCGTCCCAAGATTAGGGGTACCTTGTCATCAACTTCAAAATCCAATATAATGAAATCAGCGGGTATAATGAACTTACCTACTTTGATGAGAAGGTCCTCCATTATTCCATCTGGTGCCACTCGTGACTTGTCTGCTAGCTACAGCATCAATTGTGTTGGTCTCGGTTGACCCAACCCCAAGGTGTTAAACAAAGATAGGGGCATTAGATTAACTGCTGCCCCTAAATCATATAGAGCTCTTATCACCTCAACTTTACCAATTTGTATGGGGAGCGTAAAACTCCCTGGGTCTTTGAGCTTTTTAGGTATCTTGCTCATTACCCTATAGCTGTACTCTTCAGTCAGTGCTACTGTCTGAACATCCACCAATCTGATTTTGTTGGCCACCACATCTTTCAAGTACTTAGCATACTTGGGCATTCCCTGCAAAACATCAGCAAAGGCAAATTTATGTGAAGTTCTTTGAAAATATCAAAGAACTTTCTAAAGCATTCCTCCTCCTTGCTCTTTTGAGTCTTTGCGGAAATGATGGTGGTGGTCTCTGTGCTGGCTGCAATGATGATTTTGCATTTTGTTGCACAACACTCTAATTCTCTCCTTTGTCAGTGGATGGTTCCTTTCTACCAACTCCGGCTGCACCTCATTTCTCTTTTCTTTTGGTGATGCATCATCCAATTCCCTGCCACTCCTCAGACTGATGGTGTTGACCTGTCGGGGGTTTGTGTCTGTGTCACTAGGTAATCCTCCCTGCGGTCTAGTGTGGTGAGCTGCTGTTAGTTAACCCATCTGCTTTTCTAGATTGCGGGTGGCCAACTGCTGATTTTTCAAGTCTGATGCCATCCTCGCCTGATTCTATGCTAATTGGGTCTGTGTCTCCATAATCTTCTACAATGTCTCCTCAATGTTGTTGCTCAACTAGCCATCATTCTGCCTGTTCTGCTGTTGATACTGTTGTTTCTGAGATTGCTGGTAGCTTTGCCTTTGATTTCCACCCCAAGAAAAATTCGGGTGGCTCTGCCAATTCTTGTTGTAATTGTTTCCAAAATTCTGATTGTTTCTCTGAGCATTCCCAATAAAATTGACCGATTCAAGATTGGCCCCGCAGGATTCTGCATTGTGCCCATTATTTCCGCAGATTTCACACCAACTAGGAGCTTGCTGAACTACATTTACCTATCCCTGTTGTTGGTTCATACTCAGTTTATTGAACTGAGTCATCATCTGATGCTGAAATGATGCTAGTTGTGCAGCCAAAGCATTTACACCATCCACTTCTATCAGCCCTTCTATTCTCTTTCCTGCCCCTCTCGATGACTCGCTGTGCCACTCTGGATTTCCCTGAGCAATTCTGTTCAACAAAGTGTATAGCTCATCATAAATCTTTTCTAATGCTTTCCCACCCGATGCAGAGTCTAGTAAATTTTTTGTGTGTGGGTCTAGACTTTCCACAAAGGTATGGGCTAGCACTTCATTGGACTGCTGATGATGGGGGGAAGTCTCTCAATAATGACTTGAATCTCTCCCAAGCTAAATACAAGTTCTCCTCCGGCCTCTGCTTGTAGCTTAATATTTCACTCCTGAGTTTGGCAGTCTTGCCTGAAGGGAAGAATCTGATGAGGAACTTCTTTGCCAAATCGTCCCAAGAAGTTATGGAATTCGGTGGCTTAGATTTCAACCACCTCTTTGCCTCTCCCAACAATGAGAATGGGAAGAGGGTAAGTTGGACATAATCTGTGGACACTCCGGTGGGGACGAACGTGTCACTAATCTCAAGGAAGTTCTGTAAGT
>JACEIK010003917.1:38529-54054 GCA_018107945.1 Datura stramonium
GAATGTATGACAAAACAACAATTAACAACTCAAACCAAAATGAATTCATGCATTACAATCATATCACGTGGCCTCAACCCTAGGGGAAGGGTTTTAGCCAGTCATGTTCGTACAATAACTTAAAAACATCGTTAAAGTAGAGTACTTTAGAATAGGTAAAAGAGAATGTAAAATTAGTGAACCCTAGGTGAGTTCTTCACTTCTCCCTTCGCTCCTCTATGATTTTTAGAAAATATTTGGTGACAAATGATTTTAGAAACTAAGGGTTTAATTTATAGTAAATAGGGACTGTGCGATTTTTGGCCTGTCATGGCACCGTGGAACGGAGCTGAACGCACCAATTTGCCTCCGTGCCGCGGAAGTAACGCATAGGCTCACCGGAATTTGCATTAAAATAATACTTGGCCGAGGCATGGTGCGATGACCAACGTGACACGGCGCAGGCGCTACGCGATGGCCTGCGTGACACGGCCTGTGGCGTGCAGCAGTGCCTAGAGTGGCACGGCGCTGGTGCCCTGGTTTGCTGCCTTCTCTCTCCCGCATGGCCTTGGCGTGGCACGCTGCCTGGCGCGGCCAGCCTTGCCATGGCATGCTTTCTTGCCATCTTTTGCCATTTTCTTCCAACTGCATTCCTTCACTTCACCCATCATTATTTAGTCCCTCAAATGAATTTTGCACCTACAAAACAAGGACTAATCATGTTGGTTAGTGCATACCCAAATTTACATAAAATCACATAAGAATGTAAGTGTATAATTTAGACAAACATGACTAAATCAAGTTATAAAATAGCACTTGGGCACTTAATTATGCCCCTATGCACTTCCGTAACATCGACACATGAAAGACTGGGTGAACAGATTCTAATTCTGAAGGCAAATCTAACTCATATGCCACCTTCCCGATTCTTCGAAGGATTCGATATGGTCCAATTATTCTCGGGCTAAGCTTTCCCTTCTTAACAAACCTCATCATGCCCTTCATCGACGAAAATTTTAGAAATACCTAGTCATCTATGTTGAATTCTAGGTTCCTACACCGTACATCAGCATAAGATTTCTGACGGCTTTGAGCTGTCAGCAAGTGCTTTCTGATATGCTTCACTTTCTCCTCTGACTGATGGATTATGTCTGGTCCAATTAACCCTGATTCTTCAACCTCAAAAAAACCAATAGGAGACCTGCACTTCCGCCCATATATGGCTTCGTATGGTGCCATATGAATTGCTGAATGGTAACTGTTATTATAAGAAAATTCAATAAGGGGTAAATGTTCATCCCAACTTCCCCTGAAGTCTAACACACACGCTCGCAGCATATCTTCGAGCGCTTGAATTGTACGTTCTGCCTGCCCTTCTATCTGGGGATGGAATGTTGTACTCAGTTAACTTGCATTCCAAGCCTCTCTAAAATGACTGCCATAATCTTGCTGTGAATTGTGCTCCTCTATCAGAAATGATAGAAGTCAGGACACCATGCAATCGGACTGTTTCTCTGATATATAATTCAGCATAATCCTCGGCTGAGAAGGTAGTCCTGACGGGCAGAAAGTGAGCTAATTTCGTCAATCTGTCAACAATCACCCAGATGGAATAAAATCTGCGTTTGGTACAGGGTAATCCTGTCACAAAATCCATATTAATTTCCTCCCATTTCCACATAGGAATTGCTATTTCTTTTGTCAATCCACCGGGTTTTTGGTGTTCAGCCTTTACCTGCTGGCAGTTAGGGCATTGTGCTACAAATTCTTCTACCCCCTTTTTCATTCCCGACCACTAGTTAATCTCTTTTATGTCATGATACATCTTTGTTGAACCTGGGTGAAGAGAATAACGGGAATAATGTACCTCTACCATGATCTACTGGCGAAGTCCTGCCACATCTAGAACACAGAGGCGACCTCTACATCTCAAGACCCCGTCCTCGGTTATTTCAAAAGCTGATACTTCCCCATGTTGTACCTTGTCCCTGAGCTGAACTAAATGAGGATCTTCATACTGCCGTTCTTTTACTTCTACAACCAAGTATTCTGGATCACTGCCCCCATTGTCTCTCGAGTCTACTATTCGGACGACCAAACTCTCCCATCTAAACTAAATGACTGAATTGAATTCATGAGTCACACTTATGCACGTTGACATGAAAGAAGATGGGGCACATGAACTAAACATGAAACTGAATAGAGTTTTAGGGAGAAAATTGATACCTTAAACTGAAACTGAGCTGGGAGGGAATAATTGTGGGTATCTGGCCATCGTATCTTCTTCGGCTTCTCATGTAGATCCCTCTACCTACTGATTCCTCCTCACAACTTTGACTAAAGATACTTCTTTATTTCTCAGCTTACAAACACGTCGGTCAAGGATCTGAACTGGGACCTCTTTGTAAGAGGGACTATCTTTTATTTCTCAGTTGTCTAGTGGCAAGTTGGATCGCTGATGCACTTCCTCAATAAGGACACATGGAAGACTGGGTGCACCGATGCTAACTCTGGAGGTAGTTCTAACTCATATGCCACACTACCAGTTTTCTTCAAAATTCTGTAGGGTCCCATATATCTCGGGCTGAGCTTTCCTTTTTTCCCAAATCTCATCACCCCTTTCATGGGTGAAATTTTTAAGTAACCCAGCCATCCACTAAAAACTCTAATTGTCTTTCCCCTCACATCAGCATAGGATTTATGTCGGCTCTGAGTTGACCTTTTTCGGATGAGTTGTACTGTCTGCATAGCTTCATGAACTGAGTCTGGCCCTATCAATATAGCTTCACCAACCTCAAACCAACCTATAGGAGATCTATACCTCCTACAATTTAGTGCCTCAAACGGGACATATGGATACTGGAGTGGTAGCTGTTGTTGTATGCAAACTCAATGAGAGGCAACTGATCATCCTAACTGCCCTTTGAAATTGATCACACAAGCTCTCGACATATCTTCTAAGGTATGGATGGTCCGCTCAACTTGTCCATCAGTCTGCGGGTGAAAAGTTGTGCTGAGCTTGACTTGGGTACTAAGCCCCTTCTGAAAAGACTTCCAAAAATACGAGGTGAACCCCCTTCTATCTAAAATAATGGACATGGGCACCACATGAAGTCTGAACAACTCCTAGATATAAAGCCTAGCATAGTCCTCAGCTGAGTCTGTAGTTTTTAACTAGGAAGAAATGTGCTGACTTACTCATCCGATATACTATCACCCAGATCGAGTCGTGCTGCCGACGAGTCCGAGGTAGACCTGTAAGAAAACCCATATTTACTTCTTCCCACTTACATGTGGGCATACTGATATCCTGAGTCGTACCTCCTGATCTCTGATGTTCCACCTTAACTTGCTGGCAGTTCGGGCACTTACCTACAAATTCTGTGATATCTCTCTCCGTGATGTTCCACCAGTAAATATCCTATAAATTACAGTACATCATAGTATAACCTGAGTGGATAGAGTATCTCGAACTATGTACCTTAGCCAGTATCTACTATCTCAGGTCACCCACATCTGGCACACAGAGTCTACCCTGGTAATGGAGTACACCATCTCCCTCTTGGGAGAAAGCTTCCACTCCTTCTCTGAGAACTGTTTCTTTTAGGTTAAGTAGTATGGAATCTTCCTCCTACCTTGACTTAACGAGGAATCTGCCATCCCAATTGTTGAACTTTAGAAGCTAAGACTGACTGTGTGACTGAGCTGACAGGTTAAGGGAAAGAGCTAAATTCCCAAAAGCTAAGGGCTGAATGCTAATGGAGTATCTAACTCCGAGCTGAACTACATATTGGAACTGAGTTTCTGAATCAAAAGTTCATGCTAAGACATGAGAAAAAATAACTAAAGGACATGAAGCTGACACGGAACTAAGTAGAGTACTAAAAATGAACTGTTCCCCTTAGGTTGGAACTGAGCGGTTAGGGACGGATTTGTAAATCCCATAACTTCTTTTTGATATTTGAGTAGGTGGCCTTTTCTAAATTTGGTTTCCCAAGTAGTTCCTCCTACTAGCTGAGTGTTCCTTATAACCTTCACTAAAATAACCTCTTTATTTCCACTTACTTACAATCTTGATGGTCAACAATCTCAACTAGTGGTCAAACTGATCAACTGGCATTTTTCTGGACAACACTGAGGTTGCTAAAAATTTGAATGATACTAGACTAACATGAATATGAATGAGATTTTAACTTAAATTAAATATATGTGCATCCCAAAACTGATGGAACCAAGCTACAGAGAAAACTAGTTCAACCTGCAAGATTCTAATTTCTACTGAACTGGGAACTAAGGCTGAATCATTCTACTAGATACAATCTTTCACAAATTTCTAGAAATAGGGAATAATAAAGAAATTAAAATCATAAGAAATATTCCATTTGAATCCATAAAGAAATCCATCTGAAAACTTTTCACATTTCGAAGCTATAGGGCTTTAACTGATAGAGAAAACTAGACAAGTTTTCTTTTAGGGACGCAAGGAAAGAACTATTCCCTTGTTGAATTCTCACATACCTGGTTAAGAAATCCCGCAAATAATTCCTTTAAAATTTGAGAAGAAGTCGATTGCCCTAGTTCTAGCCCTCAGAGTTTCTGTGTTTTGAGTTTAAGAATCGAGAGAATGGGTGAGAGGAAAACGTCGATCATCCTTTTAAATCCCTCTTGGACGAGCCCAAAAAGATGTATTTTAGAGTCTAGGAGTTTTGGAAATTATGGAAAAGCCCTTAAAAATCTCACAAAAAAATCACTCTGCCAGTCCCAACGAGGGACTGGACGAGTCGTGCCCAGTGACCACGACTCGTGGTCTAACTTGTGAAATACACTGCCCGAAAATCCACTGCTTTGACCACGAGGGACATAACGTGTCATTAGTGGTCACCTCTCATCCTCAACATAGCCAGAAATCACCAGGGGATCACCACGACTAGTGGTGTTCCCAACTAGTCGGGTTGAGGACCCGTTAAGTACACTGTCCCACTTTTCTTCATCCTTCGCCCATCCTTGACCACGGGTGACCTAACGAGTTATGTGGCTGACCACGACTCATGGTCACACCCGTTAGTGGATCCTTTGTAGGAACTACCCGTAATAACCTCATTTTAAAAGAGACTGTCATCCTTACCAACCCCCCATCATTCAAGCCTATCACTTAATCATCTTACGACTCCTCTGCAGTATATACCATCCAAGAATTTTCCTGCCTCCCTAGTAAGACAAACAACTGCATCTCATTAGTTTCTGCATATGAGCATCTAAGGTATAAATAGAAAGTTATCCTGAGTATATCTATTACAACAATCATTCCCCATATAGGTGAACGTACACATGTCTGAGAGTAAGGAATCGCAAGCAAGAATCACTCAAGGAGCCTAGTCTAAGCATACACATGATGTAGCGTGATCTGCTGAACAGTTAAGGAGAGTCTAAGGGACTGGGTTCTTGTAGCTGGGCATAATGTGGGACATGAGTCTGTACATAACTAGTCTTCATGACATGAAGCTAGAATTTTTGGAACCATGGAGTAAGATTGGGATCTCTTTATGAACCGGTTATCTATAATTCTAGTAGTCTAAACATAAGCATAAGTAGAACGTAGAGTAAACTGAAATACAAGAGGAAGCAGCTGAATAGGAAAGATTGATATCCCATAGTTGTTATTTCTGGAGCCCTTCTACTGCAACACTTAGGGCTTGACCTGGCCTTCTTAACTTATCATCTCCCCCTTAGCTAAAAGTCACTATTCTCAAGCTCTTAGATCCTTTCTTAGGTCTAGGTTAACATCACTAACTCTTGAGTTCTCCTTCGTCACGAAAGTTATCACTACAGGCTTCATACTTATAACCATTTCATATCAACCACAAGATAACTCTCATATTGGTGTTATTAATGTATTTCATACTTTATATCATGGCTGCTGAGCCTAATAACATGCAAGGATCAACATGATAAACTCATAACATACCTGCTACTATATCCAGAGTTGTCGACCATCTGTACTGGATGTTGTACCCTGCTGAGTTTGGCAAGCTGCCAGAATTGCTAGGATGGTGGATTGAGTTTTCCTATGTTCAGTATCGGGAAATTCTTTATTCTATGGACCGACTGACCACATCCAAAACATCCTTCCTTACCAATCAAACATTTTTCGAGGTGTCTCTTTCCATATTTCTCCCAAATTGGGCGACTTGATACGGCTACAGAAGAGTTAGCTAGGGCTCTACCTTCACCCCGTTTGGCTACTTGGCACTCTTTGTGTTTATGGCCTGACTTGCTGCACCAAAAGCAACCGCCCGAGCCAGCCCTACATTCTCCCAAATGGTTCTTGCCATAGTTCTTGCATGTTGTGTATGTAATCTCCTTTATTTTGGGCTTGTTAGGATCCTTGGCTATCGATGGTGCTGCGGCTGCTGACCTCCGACGAAATTGGAAACGCGGTCCACCACTCATCCATTGTTGGGAAAACCCCGAGTCCCTTGTTCTTTCTCTCTTGCTCCCCTTTTCTTTTCCCCTGAACTTTCCATCTGCTATTAGAGCGTGAAACTTAGGTGTGACATTTCGAACCCTGGTAGCTTTTATCTCATCAGTAGGATTTGCAGGTGTGACTGCTTTCTGGTTAACCTGAGTGGTGGCGACCCATATTAACACCCTAAGGGAACCCTGATAACGCTCAAACCATACCTCCTATCGAAGTATGAAGCAGACGTTGTCAATAAGAACCCAACCTCTAGTTGGGTTCTTTATTGACAATGTCCGCTTCATACTTCGGTAGGAGGTATGGTTTGGGCGTTATCAAAAAGTGGCACCGTTGTCGGGGAATATGACTAAGACTAGGTTATTTGCTTGCTTTGACTTGTTGGTAGTTATGTTCCTTTTTATGCTTTTTTTTTCTTTTGTAACGCTCTCAGGATACATCAAGGGAAAAATCTTTCACTCGAATACACAAATGGAACATGATAAGCTGCCAACACTTGTGGAAAAGATGATGACTAATGATACATTGGCAGCTGTGATAATGAATTATGAGGGAGACGGGAGCCCAGAATACACAAAGAAGGTAAATGCTTTAAATGGAGTAGGGTCATATAACTTCAGCCCAAAGAAGTTATACCTAGATTTAAATAATCGTTCAACACCACCGTCCAAGCCATTCTGGAGGTACCACCAATCCTTGAGCTGAAAGCACTACCTCCTCATCTCAAGTATGCATTCCTTGGAGATGAAAATACTTTGCTGGTCATAATTAAAGCAGACCTGTTAGATGAGCAGGTGGAAGCTTTGGTCAAACATACTGAAATGATACAAAAAGGCAATTGGCTGGACCATAGCTGATATCATCAGAATCCCACCAGGCATATGTACACAAGATCCAACTGGAACCAGACTGTAAGACAAGTTTAGAACATCAGCGCTGCCTGAACCCTCCAATGTAAGAAGTGGTAAAAAAGTAGATCATCAAGTGGTTGGCTACTGGAATAATATATCCCATAGCAGACAGCAAGTGGGTAAGTCTAGTTCAGTGCGTACCAAAGAAAGGAGGGATTACAGTGGTGCCCATTGAAAAGAATGAGCTGATACTGACACGACCAGTCACAGGATGGCGTGTATGCATGGATTACAGGAAACTCAACCACTGTACCTAGAAGGACCACTTTCCAATGCTATTCTTGGATAAGATGCTTGATAGACTAGCAGGTAGAGGATGGTACTGTTTCCTTGACGGGTATTCAGGATATAATTAGATCACTATTACTCCAGAAGATCAGGAGAAGACAACCTTTACCTGTCTATATGGAACTTTTTCCTTCAGAAGAATGCCATTCGGATTGTGTAATGGACTAGCCACATTCCAGCGCTGCATGATGTCCATATTCTCAGACATGGTGGAGGACACCATTGAAGTATTTATGAATGATTTTTTGGTTGTTGGTGATTCATTTGAATTCTTCCTTGATCATTTGGGCAGAGTACTAAAAAGATGTGAAGAAACCAATGTGGTCCTAAACTGGGAAAAATGTCATTTCATGGTTAAAGAGGGAATAGTGTTGGGTCATAAAATCTCGAGAAAGGGGATTGAGGTGAACAAGGAAAAAATCGAGGTTATAGCAGGATTGCCACCCCCTATTTCCATAAAAGGGGTTAGAAGCTTTTTAGGGCATGCAGGATTCTACAGGAACTTTATTAAGGATTTTTCAAAAATCGCACAGCAATTGTGCAAATTACTGGAGAAAGAAGTAAATTTCGTGTTTGGTGAGGCATGTCTAAAGGCTTTTGAGTGTTTAAAAGAAAAACTCACCACAACACCTATCATCATAGCTCCAAATTGATCTCTTCCATTCGAGATAATGTGTGACGCTAGCGGTGTTGCTCTTGGTGTTGTTTTAGGCCAACGAAGAGCAAAGATCTTTCATCCAATCTATTACTCTAGCAAAACACTCAATACAACCTAGAAGAATTATACAGTCACAGAGCAGGAGCTACTAGCAGTGGTCTTTGCATTTGAAAAATTCTGAGCATACTTGCTTGAAACTAGGGTGATCATTCATACAAACCATGTCGCGTTGAGGTACCTGATGTATAAAAAGGATGCCAAGCCTAGATTGATTCGGTGGGTACTCTTTCTCCAAGAATTTGAGTTTGAGTTGAAGGATCGAAAGGGAACAGAAAATCAGGTGGCAGATCATCTATCCAGGTTTGAGTCTGAAGTGAGGGAGAGGATGGAGATTGATATTAATGATTCCTTCCTAGATGAACAGGTACTAGCTTCATCGCATGATTTGATTCCCTGGTTTACCGACTTTGCAAATTACTTGGTTAGCGATATGATGCCGATAGGCCTAACTCCATGGCGGAAGAAGAAGTTCTTATTCGATGCCCGAAGATATTACTGGGATGAGCCATATTTATTGCAAATTTATGCAAACGGGATCATTCTTAGGTGTGTTCTAGAAGTAGAGATGCTGAGCATTCTGGAGGCCTGTCACTCATCTCCTGTTGGGGGTCATCACAGTGGTATCAGAACAACACATAAGATTTTACAATATGGATATTATTTGCCATCTATTAACCAAGATGCATATAACTTTGCCAAGTCTTGTGATCAATTCCAAAGGCAGGGCAATATTACCCGTAAACACGAGTGCCACTAACCCCCATCTTGGAAGTAGAGTTGTTCGATGTGTGGGGGATCGATTTCATGGGACCATTTATTAGATCATGTGGAATGAAGTACATTTTGGTGGCAATGGATTATGTCTCCAAATGGGTGGAGGAAATTGCACTACCAAACAATGAAGGCAAGAGTGTTACGACATTCCTTCGATAGCATATCTTCGCCATGTTTGGCACTCCCAGAGCTATTATCAGTGATGGTGGATCTCACATCTACAACCGCCTCTTCAAGACCTTATTGAAAAAATATGGTGTCAAGAACAAGGTGGCCAAACCTTACCACCCTCAGTCGAGTGGGCAAGTGGAAGTTTCAAACAGGGAAATCAAGACCATCCTGGCTAAGACAGTGAATACTAGCCAAACGAATTGGTCTAGGAAGCTCGATGATGTATTGTGGGCTTACCAAACAGCTTATAAGACTCCCACTGGTTCATCTCCGTATCAACTGGTTTGTGGCAAAGCGTGCCACTTACCAGTTGAACTAGAGCATAAGGCATTATGGGCTTTGAAAAAGCTGAATATGAACTGGAACGAAGCTTCCAAGCTAAGACTTAATCAACTTAATGAGTTAGATGAATTCCAACTTAAGGCTTATGAGAGTGCGGCCATTTATAAAGGAAGGATAAAGATCTATCATGACAATAAGATTGCAAAAAAGGAGTTTAGCCTAGGTGATTTGGTCCTACTGTTTAACTAAAGACTCCGACTGCATCCTGGGAAGTTGAAATCTAGATCGATGGGACCTTATAGAGTAGTACAAGTGTCTCCATATGGTGCAGTAGAACTTGAGAATAAAGACGGAAGAAGGTCTAAAGAAAATGGGAAAAGAATAATATTGTATCTAGGAGATGAGGAAGAATTAAGAAGAATAGAGGAAGTATACCTTGATGATGCTTGAGGAATCACAAAATCCATGTCGTGCCGCGACATTAAATTAGGTGCTGCATGGGAGGCAACTGATGGAAGGTAAAGTCTGAGTAGCCTTAGGTATGTTCTCTTCCCTATGTTCTTTTAGTTCATGCTTCGGGGACGAAGCTTACTTTTCAAAAAAGGGGAAAGTTGTACTTGTGATATTTGGGAATTTTTAATTCGTCTGAGGGTTTTTCTTGCGGTGTTTGTTTCCTTCAGGCATGCTATGTAGTAGAAACGACATGTTTTTAGGTTTTTTTATTTTTCTTAGTTTATTATTTTTGTTTGATTAGAAAGTAGCTTAGGATTACTCAGCCAATAAATTGCGCTAGTTTTTATGTTCGATAACTTCAAATTTGACCCTGTTTTAATTTTTTTTTGATGCATTAGCTATGTATTTGTGACTGCATGCATGATTTTTGTGGATCTTTTGACGTCATTTAGTTTATTAACATGAGTAGCCTTGTTAAGCCTTGTATAAACCAAACAGGTGAGGTGAAAATAGTTCATGTACCATGAGTGAGTGAGGTATAGTACTTAATTCGTTATTGTGTTGAAGATCTAGAACTTGCCTGGTTGATCTTTGCATAGGCCAAGGATGGTTGGTTAGGATTTAATCATAGGCCATTTTTGTTTAGTTCACTTTTGGTCTATATGACTCTACCAAAATTACATGAATTCCTTGATCCCAAGTTTGAGCCTTAATTGACCCATATTTTTTCTTTGATTAACCAATGAACTATATGAACCTATTTGGCCCTAGTCCTTCCTTGGATATTTTGAACCTCAACATAGACAAAATTCTTAAGTTGAGAGTGGCTAGAGTAGGGGTGCGTAAATGGTGGGAACAAGAAAAAGGAAAACAAAAGAGGAAAATGGTGAAAAATTAGGTGTATTAAGGTGAAAAGGAAAGATATTGAGAATCAAGAAAATGAAATTTCAAAAGAAAATGAAAATGCTGAAAAGGTTGAAAATGCACCACACCCATGCAAATGTATATACAAGAGGTGAAAAGGGAAGTAAAGGGAATGGAAAAATAAAGTCTGAAGTAGGTGAAAGGTGAAGCCGATGTATGTAGTGCCAAGGAAGGGATAGTCACTTAAAAATCCAATCTTCATCTTGTCCAGCCCTAAGCCTATATTAAAAGCTATATCAAGACCTATAGTGATCCTAATTTGACAATCCAACAAACCGAAGCAGAGAAAATAAGGGCAAGCCTATGGTGTCTGATACATGGTTCTTGGAACTTCCTTGTGAGGGTGAGAGCTTCATTTGTCTAGTCCCATACATATTTGATATTACTTCTGTGAGTGGGGACTTCATTGGTTGTGAGGGTACATGGACTATGTTTACTTTTGCTGATGGTCTGTGTTAAAAACATTGGTGATGACTTGATTGCCTGTTGATAGCTAGATGGCATGTCTTGATCCATGTTTATTATGTTTTGAGGCCGCTTGTAATACATTAGCTAATGTTGTTCCATTGAAAAGGGTCAGAAGAGGTTGTATGGAAAGTGCAAGTTTTGTTTAAGTATTGGTTGTAGTATCTTAAGTTTATTTTCTAGTTTAGCATCGTGTTTAGTTTTTCTTTTCTTTGCCTGAGGACATCCAAAAGTCTTAAGTTGAGGGTGTTGGTGTGCTGTGAATATACAACACTTTCAACGCTCAAAACTAAGAAAATAAGACACTTTTTCGTTGGTTAAGGATAAATTGGTGTTGGAGCTAAAATGTGCAAAAGTTAGCTGGAAAGTGCACAAAATAGGCTCAACTCATAGTTCACAGTACGAGCCGCAGAAAGGTCTTACGAGTCGTACTGCTGGCTGTGAGAAGTTGCATAAGGCTAAGGATTAAGAGGTGCATTATACGAGTCTCAGTACGAGTTGTACAAAGCTTGTACAAGTCGTGGTGAAGAAGTTGTGAAAAGATTCAGAAGATTTGCATAAGAGGTTGAATTCTACTACGGATAGACAGTACGAATCATGGAACGAAGGTACGAGTTGTACCATAGCATTCGTGATAGACTTCATAATTATTTCAAAGTCTCAGCGTCAAGCCACAGAAGTATAGTACGACTCGTAGGACGCATGTATGAGTCGTACCAGAATCCAACATTTAGCCAAAATTCAGCCAGTCAATAATGTACTCTAGCTCATAACATAAATATCATAATGTACCATACGGCTCAAGGTTTTCAGAATATTCATAATCCATTTATTATCATAGTCATAAGAGAAACTTTATCAATCATAACTTGAGCCAAACTAACATAAACATAACAATGCATAAAAACATGCGGAATAATGGGAGGACTCGTCATAACCGACACCATCATTGTAGAGCCTTGCATGATGCCCCAACTATCTCACTAAAGTGGGCAGAGTCATCCTAGGCTTGCCAGGCAAGGGACATGTATTATGTGATATAACGAAAGAGGAAATCCATTAACATTGTAATGTATCAACATGAGCCTACGGTGGCACGTAGTTATGAGACATTGGCGTAGTCCTTTGAACGTTGGACTACTCAGTGCTAGACACTTCTCCCAAAAACATGCACATTAGGCTCGTACGTAAATCATAAACATCATTCATGAGATTATGGCTAAATAAACATTAACATCATTGATCCCCATTTACATACATGTTTAGCCATGAACCAAGGGACCATAAATCGGCCAACGTCATAAATCAATCAATCATGAAATCCATGTCATAACTCATAAATCATTCTTGAACATGTGGGCACTGCCCAATACTTTAACATGCTTGAAAATACTAAATTCACTTTATAATGGGTAACTTGAAAACATGCTTTTCATCATTAATACTTCATCATACTTGAACATTCATCATAAATCTTAACTTTTATGAACTTCTCATTAATGGGCATTTTAATTTAAAAAGCTTGAAACATGATTTTAATGAAAAACAACGTAAAAATTGCCCATGAATCATAATTCAATAGTAGAAATGCATTTAAATCATACCCATGTAGATAATTAGGAATTTCATGCATTGGGTTAAAACTCCATAGAATTAATCAAGGAAATTTCATGATTTTGAGAAGGATTGGGCATGGGTGTGAACAGATTCGCCCATACATAACCCTATATACCTGATTAAAGCTGATTCTTACACTTCATTGGTTTTCCAAGAGGAATTTGAGAGGAATTGGAAGGACTTGCTTGATCTCCTCTCTAACTCCCTAACTTGCATGCATGGGTTTAGAATAGGCTAGAATGACTATCTTAATACACCCCAAAAATAGCTTAAAATGATGTAGTATAGGACCTTAGAGAATAGGAGTGACAAGAATACCCTTAATAAGTTCACAAAAAATAACTGCTCGTTAGTCCCCATTAGGGACCTAACGATTCATTGCCACCAACCACGGGTCGTTACATCGATCATTGGGTACATTGTCGAAGTTTCACCTAGAACTCCTAACGGGCCACCATGCGAATCATTACCGATGAGCATGACTCGTGGTCACCACTCGTTATCTCTATTGCCTCAAACCTCAGATCATTAGTTACTTGCTGACCATGATTCGCCCAACGAATCTTGGTTCTAACCACGATGCGTGGGGTCTATCATAAGGTACACTGCCACCTCTAACTCCTACTTGCAATTTCCTTGGCCACGGATGACTCAATGGGTTGTGGGGTCTGACCACGACTCATGGTCATGCATGTGGTGACCCCATCAATAATTTTTCAACTCAAGTCCAGTACCTCACCACGAGTCACCTCATGACTTGTGGTCTTCCCCACGGGTCACAAAATGACTCGCTCTGTGACCTGGTGCATAATTTTTAGTTTTCTACATTTTGACTCCCGGGTCTGATCTTTAGACTTTCGGGGTATGACAGATGCCCACGCATAGGATGCTGCATATTTGCCTGCAGGTTTAGACAGACAGGTTTCGGGACCTCCTAGAAGCTATTCAGAGTCAGCAAATTGGCTAGCTCCTTTCATTTGGAGTTGCTAGGTTGTAGAGGTTTACCAGTCTTTTACTTGTATAGCATTTGGGTAGGTCGGGGCGCTGTCACGACCAATAATTTCACTCTTATAGGCTTGAGGACTATAGTTTTCAGTTAATTATTTGTGTTGGCTGTGTGGGGCCTATATTTGATGTGTTTTGTACGTTTATCGTGTGGGGCCTAGTGTAGCTTCTAGATTAGTGGCCTTACCAGTTGTAGTTGGTATATGAATGCCTATTTTTTCTTCTATTATAACTAGACAGCATAGTGGTCTTATCATCCCGCATAGGATCCCTTTATTATTATGTTTATTGGGTTAGCTGTTTTCTTTTATAGGTTGCTATGTGGCCTTGTCGGCCCGAGGACCGAGATATAGCAGTTTATTTTCTTGATTTTGAGTTGCTGGCAGGCACCAAAGGTGCATATGCCCAGCCAGGTCAGCCCAGGTCCCAGTGTGGCATTAGGTGCCAGTCATGCCTGCCAAGGATGGGCGTAAAGAATTTGGTATCAGAGCAACGTCGTATGCTGGTGATTTTGCAAGCCTTATAGTAGATCTTGTTTATAAATGTGTTTTTGCACCACCTTTTATAAGCAGGAGGCTACGAGGCATGATAGTTTGGTTACCCCTCCTTTTTCTCAGATCGTGCTATAGAGAGGAGTTGTATAGGGTTGAGTCTCTAATATTTCATTGTTATGTCTTTCTAGAATAACGTTTGATATGAGACAGACTATAGCAAGCTGCAAGTCAGATACACTAGCAGGAGAGGGTACCAGTGAGGTGCCACAGTTTGGGGAAAGCCCAGCCTGAAGGTGGAAGGTGACGCCTTTTAATCTCCCAAGCATCCACTCGGGGCACCAGGAACCTTATAAGGTAATAGACATGCCAACATCTTTCTCGGTTCTTTCCATGCCCTTGGAACAGAAGGTCAGTAGTGTGGTATATATGCTGGTTAATTCAGTAAATACTCAGTATTAGACAGGGGTAGCAGTTAGTATTGGATTACTTGAAAGGCACAAGGGATTGTGAAATTACGAGACTCTCACCTCCAGCCCTTTTAGAGTTTGTTGAGTTTCTCGTACCTTAGCCCCATTATAGAATGATAGGGTTATTTCCGCATACCAGATTTTCCCTAAAATAGTGGCGAGCATAAGTATTGATGTTATATTGATACAAGTAAAGTGATGGAGGGCTAGATCCATTGATTCCTAGGGGGTGTTAGAAAAGTGGTCGGGGGCCTTAGTACTTAATTAAGCCACCTATATCCTCACTATAATAAAGATCAGGATGATAGGAAAGATTGCTAGGAGCAGCCGAGTACATGCTCCAGAAGCAATAGGCCCCCAACAATAGTAACGCTAAGGCCAGAAATAGACTAGTTCTGTTATACCCCGGAATTTTTTTTGATGATTATTTGATGGTTATATGTCATATTAAGGGAATTATAGGTCGTATGTTGTCCGTAGGTGAGGAGGGAAACATGTGCAA
>JACEIK010003917.1:68035-78656 GCA_018107945.1 Datura stramonium
GATCACCCAAGCACTTTTTCAAGAGCGATACATGAAAGATGGGATGAACTGAAGATAACTCTGATGGCAAGTCCAACTCATACGCTACCTTACCAACTCTCCTCATAACCCGGTAGGGACCAATATAGCAAGGACTGAGTTTTCCTTTCTTTCCGAACCACATGACTCCCTTCATGGGAGATATCTTAAGAAATACCCAATCATCAACCTCAAAATACAAATCTCATCTCCTCACATCCGCATATGACTTTTGATGACTCTGAGTAGTTTTCAACCGGTCCCTTATCAACTGAACCTTCACCATAGCCTCGTGAACCGAGTCTGGCCCTAGCATAGCGGCCTCACCAACCTCAAACCATCCGATGGGTGATCTACACCTCCGCCTGTAAAGAGCCTTGAATGGTGCCATTTGGATACTGGAGTGATAGTTGTTATTGTAAGCGAACTCGATCAAGGGCACCAACTACCTTTAAAATCCATCACACAGGCTCTCAACATATCCTCTAGAGTTTGAATTGTCCGTTCCGCCTGGCCATCCGTTTGCGGATAAAATGCTGTGCTGATCTTAACCTGAGTCCGAAGCCCTTTTTAGAAAGACCGCCAAAACTGAGAGGTAACTGAGTACCTCGATCTGAGATAATAGAAAATGGCACTCTGTGAAGTCGAACCAACTCCCGAATGTACAATTTGGCATAATCATCCACCGAATTTGTGGTTTTGACCGGTAGGAAGTGTGTAGCCTTGGTCAACCTGTCTACCACCACCCAAATAGAATCATAGTGTTGGCGAGTACGAGGTAGGCCTGTAATGAAATTCATATTAATCTCTTTCCACTTCCAAGTGGGGATGCTAATATCCTGAAGTACGGCTCCCGCCCTTTGATGCTCAACTTTCACTTGCTGACAGTTCGGGCACTTGGCTATGAATTCTGTAATATCCTTCTTCATTCCATTCCACCAATATATTTCCCGCACGTCATGATACATCTTGGTAGTAACTGGATGGATAGAATATCTGGATCCATGTGCCTCATGCAATATCTGGTCCCTCAAATTATCGATATTTGGAACACATAGACGACCCTGGTACCGCAGATCACCATCTCCCCCTTGGGAGAAAACCTCCACCTTTTGACTTAGAACGACTCCCTTCAACTTTACTAAAATCGGGTCCTCATCTTGTCTAGATTTGACATCAACCACCAAGGATGATTCTGATCCATTTTGCACAACAACACCGCCATCAGTCGAGTCGACCAATCTAACTCCCAACCTCACAAGTCGATGGACATCTTTCACCAACTCTTTCTTTTCCTCACCCAAGTGGGACACACTCTCCATAGAGAGTCTACTAAGTGCGTCCGCCACCACATTAGCCTTACCCGGGTGGTAAAGGACACTCATATCATAGTCCTTAAGTAGCTCCAACCACCTCCTTTGCCGAAGATTGAGGTCTTTCTGCGTGAACACATATTGCAAGCTCGTGTGATCCGTGAATATATCCACGTGGACTCCATACAAGTAATGCTGCCATATCCTCAATGCAAACACCACCGTGGCCAATTCAAGATCATGGGTCGGAGAATCTTTTCATGAACTTTCAACTGTCTCGAGGCATATGCTATCACTTTCCCATGATGCATCAACATACACCTGAGTCCGACTCGCGAAGCATCACAATACACCACAAAACCATCGGTACCCTCAGATAGGGTCAACACTGGTGCTGAAGTGAGCCGGGTCTTCAACTCTTGGAAGCTTTTCTCACAAGCCTCTGACCATTGAAACTTCACCTTCTTCTGAGTCAACTTAGTCAATGGTGCGGCAATAGATGAAAATCCCTCCACAAATCTACGATAGTAACCCGCTAAGCCCAAAAAGCTCCTGATATACGATGGGTTCACCGGTCAGGGCCAGTTCTTTACCGCTTCGATCTTCTGAGAGTCTACTTTTATGCCCTCTCCTAATACAAAATGGCGTAGAAATGCCACCGAGTCTAACCAAAACTCACATTTGCTAAATTTTGCATACAACTGATGATCCTTGAGGGTCTGAAACACTATTCTTAAGTGAGCAGCACGCTCCTCCTCGCTTCGAGAGTATATAAGGATGTCAACAATGAACACAATCACGAACATGTCCAAATATGCCTTGAACACCCTGTTCATTAGATCCATAAAAGCTGTAGGGGCATTGGTTAGTCCAAAAGACATAACAACAAATTTGTAGTGACCATACCGAGTTCTGAAAGCGGTTTTTGGAATGTCCCTCTCCCGAACCCTGAGCTGGTGATACCCGGATCTGAGATCAATCTTGGAGAAACACTTGGCACCCTGAATCTGGTCAAACAAATCATCGATCTTGGGTAAAGGATACCTGTTATTGACGGTACCTTGTTCAACTGCCGATAGTCAATGCACATCCAAAGCGAACCATCCTTCTTCTGAGCAAACAACATTGATGCACCCCATGGGGACTTACTCGACCTAATAAAGCCCTTATCTAATAGGTCCTTCAACTAATCCTTCAACTCTTTTAGCTTGGATGGAGCCATTCTGTAGTGCGGAATAGATATAGGTTGCGTGTCGGGAAGAAGATCTATACCGAAATCAATCTCCCGCTCGGGAGGGAAACCTGGCAAATCATCAGGGAATACCTCTGGATACTCATGTACTACTGGTACGAATTGATAATCGGGGTTTCGGACTCCATGTCCTTAACCCTAACTAGATGGTACAAACAACCCTTAGAAATCATCTTTCTGGCCTTAAGGTAGGAAATAAATCAACCTACAGGCACAGGTGAACTACCCTCCCATTCTAATATAGGCTCACCCAGAAATTTGAACTCTACTGACCGGGTCCTACAATTAACTAAAGCATAGCATGCAAATAGCCAGTCCATGTCGAGAATAACATCAAAATCAGTCATGACTAACTCTATCAAGTCTGCTGAGATGACCTTATGAAGAACTGATACCGGGCAATCTCTATTCACCCGTCTAGCTATAATTGAGTCTCCTACTAGAGTAGAAACTGAGAAGGGCTCTGATAAGACATCGGGACTTACTCCGAAGCTACTGGCTACATATAGTGTCATAAAAGATAGGGTAGCCCCCGGATCTAGCAATGCATATACATCAACATGAAAGACTCTCAACATACCAGTGACTACATCTGGTAAGGCCTCCTGCTCCTGACGAGTGGCAAAGGCATAGAATCTATTCTAGCGCTGCCCTCCAGCTGTGCTAGTAGAGGCCCCCTGATGTGTTGTCCGTGGGGTTGGGGCTGCTGAACTAGAAGCTGGGCCTAGGCCCCCAACCTGATTCTGTCTCCCAGCGGGACAATCTCTGAGCATATGTCCAGGTTGCCGACATCCAAAACAAGCTCCTGACCCTGCCAAACACTGGTCTGTGTGCCCTCGGCCACACTTGCAACAAGCCGGAGTGCTAGAGTCTACGAGCCTACTGCTCTGACCCCTCGAGCCTGTCGCTCGCCCCGCTGATCATTACTGGGCCTAGATGGCACACTTAGTGCTGAAGATGCTGGGGCTGATGATTTCTGAGCCGTCTTGGCTCCTGCGATGCTATTGCGGCGTAGAAGAATTCCATAAGTGAATAGACTTCAATATGGCCCCATAGGCTTCAATTTAGTCCTTACAACAATATATGGCTCCGTAAATAATACAGCTAGCTCCACAAGCAATCTATAGCTCTGTAAGCATTAGCAGCATCATAGCTTTGTAAGCATTATATAGCCCCATAAACAGTTGGTACAACTAGCAGCCTCTTAGCTATTCATAGTGAGAGGCAGTACGAAATACAATCCACCCAAATCAGGGATATTATGCTAAAATCCATAAATCTAGTCACTCAAAAGATGTATCGAGCCCCATAGGCCTAACGTGACCGCTACTTGCTCCTAGAATAGTCTATATATCTGCCAACAGGCACACCCTGTATGCCTACACTTGACCAGAGGGCTCTGGAAGCGACTACAACCTCCGCAGGTTCACACGGAAAAGGACGAGGCCTGGGTGACCTAAGTGATAGGCTAAAGGTCATACTAGAACAATGATAACTCGTAAGTGAATAGTAAGGTCACAGGTGACCAACTATTTTAGTTCCTTTGCTTAGAACGACTATAGGGTTGCTACTAATCGGACATGCTCCTAGGCAATTAGCCCTAACTTCCCACATGCAGCTTACTACAATTCTTAGCCTAAAGCTAATACCGTACTACCATGGTTCTAGTCCCTGAGACGTTAACTTGGCTTGTACGAATTTCATATAGCCCCACAGGGTGATTCCTAGCCTCGAGTGCAGGTATATCTGGATTTAGCCCTTCGCGAAAACATGTTCACGGGCTCTCTGAAAGTAGTTGGGGTCGTTGACCCCACGTCTAACATACAAACAAGGTTCCTTCCCTTAGATTATCAGCTAGTCAATCAAACTTCAAACGACTGGGGTGGTTGCCTGAGTGACCTATACAACACGTAGTACTTCGACTGAAGCTAACAGTCATTGACAGTGGCCAATCATATGGCAGGCTATTACTCAATTCACTAGGCAACCTTGGTGCCATCGATTCAAAGGTAAGACCATCCTATCAAGATTCTGGCCCTATAGGCGTCAAGGTACGCTAATGGCCTCTGGGCGAGCTTTACTACAATATAGGCGTCAAAGTGAAATTTATATCACCCAGCTACGCCCTATGCTGTCCAACTTACCAGGTTAGGCCCAACAGCTAACCATAAACTTCTAAGGCCTAGGCCTCTAAATGGTAAACGGGTGAACAGGTACCTCTCTATGGCGCACCCAACTTTAGTCACACTTGACATATCCTTTCCCAACGAGGGATACTATAGTATAATTTCAATACGTCTTATAGCAGCTGACCACAACATACATAATCATTATCTACTAGCAACGGCTAATCACAACATATAAGATCATTAATTTCTTTCGAGGGCATCGATCGTATCGCTATACGATGAGAATAACCTGCGGAAGATATAAGCCTTAACATACCTTGAATGCCAATTTTTATTTATCCAAATAGTTCTAACCTACAGCCGATAATTCCGTCAAATAGCAGCCATTTCAATAATAGGAACGGCTTAACAAAAATACCATTCAAAAACATTAACTACAAAAAAATTTCATCCAATTCGACCAAATGCTTACAAATTCCCGGGAGTTTAGAAGGTAGAAATGCGTACCTATCACTTGTAGCAGCTTAAGACTCAATTAGAAGTGATTCCAAAAACTTTTACTCAGCAGGGTTTCGACACTCCAAGCAAATTCCCAAGAAATAACTCTGTAGGGACGTGCCTCAAGGGCGTGAAACTTCTTATCCAAGATGAATTTGCATTTGAAAGAAGTTTAACGGTGTAATTCTGCCAAAAACCGATAGATAGTTGAGAGAAAACGTAGAAGGGCACCTCTCTTCGCGGCGAGGTATGGGCGCGGCGCGCCGCTCCATGCGCCGGAGGGAGGTCCACAGCGCGGCACTCCATGCGGCCTTCCCCCGACTTTCCTCCACCCACTAGCTCGATACCATGCTCGTATGCTCATTCCTTGGGCCCTCCCTCGCATGCATCGTGCTCCAAAACTCTCAACATACATATGCACACTTCGGTTGAATGATAGGAACTTATGGGGTGTAACATCATCCCCCCTTAGGAACATTCATCCTCGAATGTAATCTTAAGCTTAGGGGACTCAACTCTTTTAGCTATTACTGGAAAATTGTGGTAGAGTATCCTCTGTAATATGGACTATTCCGAAACCTGAAACACAAAAAAACCCAACACAAGCACCTCACAAGATGCTATCTATAGCTAAATAACACAGCAATACCATATGTATGTAAAAAAACTGATAACATTAGCAACAAGGTCAACTATATAGCATATGAAACTATCATGCCTTAACAAAAATCGGTTGAGTCTATATACTATCGTCGTAGATCTTGGAACTACTGAAGGTATCCGAATTTTGCGTCATTCGTAGTTTTTCAATTCATCCTTGTTATACTCCTATCCCTCCATATAATTTCACTAGACTACATCCTTGGTTCTCGAGATAGTCCCTGTGGACTTAACAATCTAGTGTACCTGTTGAGGTTACCATATGGGACAGCTTTTCTATAACCTGGGCATCCTTGACTAGGATAACCCGTGAAATGTCCTTACGCTCTGGCGTAGCATTGATGAACCGATCCTAGCCTCCGAACACAACTCTAACTCATAGGCCACTTGAGGATCTGGTATAGCTTAGTGAATCTAGGGCTAAGCTTTCCCTTCTTTGGCGAACTTCATAACGCACTTCTCCGGCAATTTTTTTTAGGAATACTCAATCGTTGCGTTAATTTCCAACTCGCAAAGCAAGTCTACAAGCCACTGTAGTGAGGTTATAGGTCTGACTTCTTTCTCGTATTGAGATCTTAGAATGCTATACGCAGCCCCCCTGCTCTGATGTATAAGGCTTATTTGTTATCGTTATCCACCACATAGTTTACATACTCAGACAAGCTGACTCCAGCGCCATAGGAATGCTGACGACCCTGGGATGTCAGCAAGTGCTCCCTCATGAGCTCAATCTTCTCTTCCAATCGGTGCATCTTGCCAAGTCCCATTAACCCTGATTCCCTTACTTTGGAGCATCTCATACCATCCTGTGTGGGACCTGCACTTCTATCAATATATAGCCTCATAAAGCGTCATCTTAATGCTGAAATGGTGACTGCTATCATATACAACTCCATAAGAGGTAGATGGTTATCTCAACTTCCTTGAAGTCTAGTATACACGCCCGTACCTATCTTCGAGCTTCTCTTTAAAACGACTTCGAAAGTTCAGATATAAAATGTGCCCCTTTGTTAAAGATAATAGACACTGGGACACTATGTTGCCAGGCTATCTCTCTAGTATACAACATAGCGTAGTCTTCAGCAAAAACGTAATTTTGATTGGCAAGAAATGAGTTGATCTCATTAGCCTTTCAAGAATAACTCAAATAGGGTCGAATTTATACCTAATACAACATAACTTTGCAACTATATTCGTAGTGACTAATTCCCACTTCCATGCAGGCACGACTATCTCTTGAATAAGCCTACCCGGTTTCTGATGTCCAGCCTCTCCTTGCTGGCCATTGGAGCTCTATGCAACAACTCGATAATATCCTTCTTCTTCCTATGCCGCCAATAGATATTTTTTATAACCTGATGCATTTTCGTCAAACCCGGGTGTAGGAAATAACGGACATAATGTACCTTTACTACAGTCTACTAAAGAAGCCCTGCCATATTTGAAATGCAGAGTCGACCTCTGGATCTAAAGACTCTATCCCCTGTTATTTCAAAGGTCGATGATTCCTTCTGTGGGGCCTTGTCTCTGGGCTGTACTAGGCTAGGGTCTCTGTACTGATATTCCTTCGCCTCCACGACTAGATGTGACATTGCAGCATTATAGGTTATAATCTTACTATCTTTTAAATGTCAGCCTGATGCCTATTTTTCGACACTCAGTAGCGGTTCCCACTCTATCCGACCGTTATAGCCTAGAGGTGGTTCTGTTCTTCTCCAGAGCTAGATGTTCATGTCTTTCCCTCATTTCTATAAGCTGAAAACTGGGGTTCATGCCCCATGCACCATGCTGGAAAGGATACTACTGGCCATGTCTACTAACATGTATCATCATAACCCGCCCTCGGGCCAATTCCTATTATATACTCTCTCTATCCCTTAACACAATAACCTGGGGGCCGTAGCCATTATTCTTTAGGTATTCACTATCGTCGTCAGCATACTGTGGCAGGAACTAGTCTATTACTGGCCTGAGCTTTACTATTGTTGGGGGCCTATTGCTTTTGGAGCATGTACTCGGCTGCTCCTAGAAATCTTGCCTGTCATCCTGATCTTTATTATAGTGAGGATATCGGTGGCTTAATTAAGTACTAAGGCCCCCAACCACTTTTCTAACACCCCCTAGGAATCAATGGATCTAGCCCTCCATCACTTTACTTATATCAATATAGCATAAATACTTATGCTCGCCACTATTTTAGGAAAAAGCTGGTAGGCGGAAATAACCCTATCATTCTATAATGGGGCTAAGGTACGAAACTCAACAAACTCTAAAAGGGCTGGAGGTAAGAGTCTCGTAATTTCACAATCCCTTGTGCCTTTCAAGTAATCTAATACTAACTTCTACCCCTGTCTAATACTGAGTATTTACTGAATTAACCAGCATATATATACCACACTCCTGACCTTCTGTTCCAAGGGCATGGAAAGAACCGAGAAAGATGTTGGCATGTCTGTTACCTTATAAGGTTCCTGGTGCCCCGAGTGGATGCTTGGGAGATTAAAAGGCGTCACCTTCCACCTTCAGGCTGGGTTGTCCCCCAATTGTGGCACCTCACTGGTACCCTCTCCTGCTACAGTATCTGACTTGCAGCTTGCTATAGTCTGTCTCATATCAAACATTATTCTAGAAAGACATAACAATGAAAGCTTAGGGACTCAACCCTATACAACTCCTTTCTATAGCACGATCTGAGAAAAAGGTAACCATACTATCATGCCTCGTAGCCTCCTGCTTATAAAATGTGGTGCACAACACATTTATAAACAAGACTTTACTAGACACGGCTTGCAGAATTCCCAGCATACGGCGTTGCTCTGATACCAAGTTCTTCACGCCCATCCTTGGGAGGCATGACTGGCACCTAATGCTACACTGGGACCTGGGCTGACCTGGCTGGGCATATGCACCTTTGGTGCCTGCCAGCAATGCAAAATCAAGAAAACAAACTGCTATATCTCGGTCGGGCCGACAAGGCCACATAGCAACCTATAAAAGAAAACAGCTAACCTAACAAACATAATAATAAAGGGATCCTATGCGGGAAGACAAGACCACTATGTTGTCTAGTTATAATAGAAGGAAAAATAGGCAGTCATATACCAACTACAACCGATAAGGCCACTAATCTAGAAGCTACACTAGGCCCCACACGACAAACATACAAAACACATCAAATATAGGCCCCACACAGCCAACACAAGTAATTAACTGAAGACTATAGTCCGCAAGCCTCTAAGAGTGAAATTATTGGTCGTGAGAGCTCCCCGACCTACCCAAATGCTATACAAGTAAAAGACAGGTAAACCTCTACAACCTAGCAACTCCAAATGAAAGGAGCTAGCCAATTTGCTGACTCTGAATAGCTTCTAGGAGGTCCTGAAACCTGTCTGTCTAAACCTGTAGGCAAGTATGCAGCATCCTATGCGTGGGCGTCTGTCATACCCCGAAAGCCTAAAGATCAGACCCGGGAATCAAAATGGATAAAACTAAAAATTATGCACCAGGTCACAGAACGAGTCATTCTGTGACCCATGGAGAAGACCACAAGTCATGAGGTGACTCGTGGTGAGGTACTGGACTTGAGTTGAAAAATTGTTAATGGGGTCACCACGTGCATGACCATGAGTTGTGGTCAGACCCCACAACCCATTGAGTCATCCGTGGTCAAGGAAATTGGAAGTAGGAGTTTGAGGTGGCAGTGTACCTTACGGATAGACCCCATGAGTCATGGTCAGAACCACGATTTGTTGGGCGAATTGTGGTCAGCAGGTAACTAATGATCTGAGGTTTGAGGCAATAGAGATAACAAGTGGTGACCACGAGTCATGCTCATCGGTAATGATTCGCATGGTGGCCTGTTAAGAGTTCTAGGTGAAACCTCGACAGTGTACCCAATGATCGATGTAACGACCCGTGGTTGGTGGCAACGACTCGTTAGGTCCCTAATGGGGACTAACGAGCAGTTATTTTCTGTGAACTTATTAAGGGTATTCTTGTCACTCCTATTCTCTAAGGTCCTATACTACATCATTTTAAGTTATTTTGGGGTGTATTAAGATAGTCATTCTAGCCTATTCTAAACTCATGCATGCAAGTTAGGGAGTTAGAGAGTTGATCAAGCTTAAGCCCTTCCAATTCCTCTCAATTTCCTCTTGGAAAATCAATGAAGTGTAAGAATCAACTTTACTCAGGTATATAGGGTTATGTATGGGCGAATCCTTTCACACCCATGCCCAATNGGGGGGTATGACTGGCACCTGGTGCCCTACTAGGACCTGAACTGCTAGACTACTGAGCCTAAGCACTTCTGGTGCCTGGCTGGCTCTAACTCTGATTCACCAAATCAACGGGCTATATAGCGGCTATAAACACAGCCCCCGGCCGTCTAGGCCTATAGCCACCTGTACAACAACAACAGCTTACCAGAATCTCATTAATATAAGGGAACCTATGCGGGCCGACAAGGCCACCATGCTGAGTAGTTACTTTTGAATCAATATAACAGATGCTAAACAACTACGTGACCGACAAGGTCACCACTACCAACTGAATAAGGCCTCACACGACCGACATAAACAACGAAAACGTACGCACGGCCTCACGCGACTGGCACACCTAACCATAGGAAAACATACAATCTGCAAGCCTATAAGAATACTGATAAGATGGTTGGGACAGGGCCCCGGCCTACCCGTACTGTACAACAAAAGAAAGGAAATAGACCTCTAGCTGTCTAGCTCCGGATGACA
>JACEIK010003917.1:87709-126997 GCA_018107945.1 Datura stramonium
GTAAGGCTCTACAATGATGGTGTCGATTATGACGAGTCCTCCTATTATTCCACATGTTTTTATGCATTGTTATGTTTATGTTATTTTGGCTCAAGTTATGATTGATAAAGTTTCTCTTATGACTATGATAATAAATGGATTACGAATATTCTGAAAACCTTGAGCCGTATGGTACATTATAATATTTATGTTATGAGCTTGTTGTCCTACTCTCCTGATCTCTTATGAGCTTTTATGTATTTTAAATGTCCATTTTACTTACCTTGCATACTTAGTACATTCCACGTACTGACCAAATACTCTATGTTATATCATTTCATGATACAAGCTCCGATCTCAAACCCAGCACCGTCATTAGCTTGTCCCCAGAGTTAGCATCCAGCTCTTTGGTGAGTCCTCATCTTCCGAGGACCAGTTGATATCAATTGTCTCTTTATGTTCAGTTTTCTTGACGTGTTGGATTAGTTGGGGTTTGTCCCCTCAACCCATCAAATATGTTACAGGCTTTCAAACTATGTGTAGTATTTAGCTATCATGTATGAAGTACGTTTTGCTTTCTATGTAATGTCACGTTTATGCTTCCACTATGTCGTTATGATGAGTTTTCCACTCTATTGATATTGAGTTAGACGTATACTTATGCCATGGGTCGACTTAGAGTCTCTCGGGGCTCCTTGACCCGTGTTACGATTCGGGTCTACGTTTGACTTGTCACAAACTTGGTATCAGAGCAATAGGCTTAAAGTGTCCTAGGGTGTCTGATAGCTATATTACGTAGAGTCTTTTTCATAGATGTGAAGCACGCTGCACTTATGACAAAGAGGCTATGAGACGTTTAGGAAATGTTCCCTTCTTTCATGATCTATGTCATGCGATGAAATGCATCTCTATCCTTCTAACTCATGTTATTCACGATTGCAGAATCATGGCTCCCCGAAGAGTTAACGGTAGAAGTAATGGGAGTGGAAATGGCCACGGGGATGGAAACGGAGACGGGCACCAACAAGCCCCACCAGTCCAGGAGCATCATGCACCGGAGCTGATTGCCCACGCTGAATTTCGGGCAGCTATTCAGATGTTAGAGCAGGCCTTGACCGCTCAGGTCATCCAGTAGGTCAGCGCATATTCCAAAAAATGGAAACGCGACGGAAGCTCGGGTTAGAGATTTCTTGAGAATGAACCCTCCAAAGTTCCTTGGGTCAAAAGTAGATGAGGACCCGTATGAGTTCTTTGATGAGATTGTGAAGATCACCCAGGTAATGGGGGTGAATGGAGTTGACGTGCTAAGTTGGCCTCAAATCAGTTGAAAGGGGTCACACACATCTGGTTTCAACAATGGAAAGATAGTAGGGCCGCCGGATCAGGCCCTGTCACTTGGGAGGAGTTCCATGTTGCGTTCCTAGATCGATTATCAACCTTATTTAGATTTTCTGCATGCATTCTAGTTGCATCAGCTCAGGTAGAATGGTTAAGTCAGTTCGGAGTCAGTTACTCCTTTAGAAATTAGTCATAGCCTCAATTTTAGGAATCTCAACTCTATCCTGGTTTTGGTCTTCATTCGAGGACGAATGATCCCAAGGGGGAGATATTGTAACACCCTAAAATTTTCCTAGACTAAATTTAGACGTTGCATGAAAAACCACAGGAAACTAGTTTTTCTGTCTCGGACGACCCCCACAACGGACTGTTGGTGGAACAAACTGACCGTTGTAAGTGGTCGTGGTTAGAAGCAGCCTTTATTCGAGGGGAAACAACGAGTCATAGGAAGACCCGTTGATTCCAACAACGGGCCGTCCTGTTGTCTGTTGAATCCCAATTTAGAGGTCTACCGGACCGCTTCCCCGAGACAACGGGAGGGAACAACAGCCGGTGGTAGCCTCCAACGAGCCATTGTGACAACCTGTCGTTCAGTTCCAGAACCCATCTATGTGAACCACGAGGGGATACAATGGCCCATTGGTCCTACCAATGAGTCGTTGTTATCACTCGTAGTCCCCGTACCCAGTTTTCTTTCTAGACTCAATGAGAGGTATCAATGGCCCGTTGTTGCTTCCAACGCACCGTTGTACCTAACCGTGGGTCACCAGTGTGAAACTAGTTTCTGAACCTAGAAACCACGGCCAGATTCCACCGGCCATCGCTTCTTCCAACGACCCATTCTGAGGCCCGTTGGTTCCTGTCGGCCAGATTTCAAATTTAAATCCCATGGTTATTTTTGTAAAATTCCACCTACCTAGTCCCTAAACTACGTCGTTTGGGATTCATTAAGAGGTTTTAGAAGGGGTAACCAACGGTTTCTCCCCATATTCCTTCTCTCATCCTCAAGAGCAGAGCGTAGAGTTTCTCTGGAAGCACAGAACAGAAGCTAGGGAAGACGTTAATCTTCTTAATTTTTCTCAGAGATATCCACTAGAGTTTCTTCTGCAGGTATGTGGGAATTTAGCAAGGAGATTGTTCTCCCTTTGCGTCCCCCAAAACTCTCTCTCTGTTCACTTTTAGTCCTAGCCTTGAGATTGCGAATTTGCAGATATTGTTATTGTTCTTTGATTAACTCATGTGGAATCCTACCCTATGTTAATTGTACCTATTTTCAACCAGTTTGTAACTGAAATGATGCTTGTTCCATCAAACTAGAAATTCAGCCCTAACTTTTGAAAGGCCAGAAATTAGAATCCTACTTAAGCTTTGAATTCTTGAGAATTGTTTGCATGCTTCAGAGTCCTAGGCTTTTATACCAATTGTTTGTGTTAAACTCAGTTACATGTATGTTATTCAGATTCAGTCAGAAAGTTCATATATTTTGTATTTCTCAGAATTGTCAGTTCAGTTGCAGTCCAAGTACTAGAATATTCAGTGTTAATCAGTAATGTCAGCTGCTGGCCCAAACAGTCACCAACCAAGTGAACCAACGGGTGGNGTACTAGAATATTCAGTGTTAATCAGTAATGTCAGCTGATCAGTTTGACTATATTTTTTTCCCAAGGTGTCAGTGGTACCTCCCAGTTATCAGACTCAGACTCAGATTACAGTTATTTGGTCCATTAGGCGGTCATGACATTTCAGTTATAGCTCTGACCAGCCCCAGGATCCCAGTTCAGTTATTAGTTTGTTCTTTAGACGGTTACGACGCTTCTAGATAAGCATCTTTGACGAGTCTTAGAACTCAGTTTCCAAATATGGTCCTATAAGACACTCAGAGAACTCTCTGACAGTATTCCTGGGTCAGTATAGTCTTGGATCCCAGTATCGAGCTATCCGCTTGTTAGTAGTAGCAGAAATAGAACTTTCCAGTGGGAGTAGGACTTAGCACCGAAAAGGCCGGGGTTCCAGCGCACCCAGGCTCCAGAACTACGTTGCCATCGTAGGTTTTATTGACTTGGCCTAACGTCCCCTTTTGACAGTGATTTTCACAGTCCATGCCTTTATACCCTGGCAAGGTATATTGGGTCCTACCGATGGGGTGTGTACATCGGACTCCACGTTTAGCTACCATATGTCGGTTATAGCCTCTCCCATTAGTTAGTACAGTTTACTCTCAGATTCTTCAATCAAGATCAGTTCAGTGCAGTATTTCAGACATAGGACATGTTTATGACCATCAGCCAGGGTCACTTTTGACCATATCAGTCTATTATCAGTTGTATCAGTTTTCAGCATTTTGGTTGGTCATTTCATGTCGTGTCAGTTTAGTTACCAGTTCTATCATGTTGTTCATGTTTCTCTCACTTACTCAGTACACTCAGTACATTCCAAGTACTGACACATACTTTTATGCTGTATCATTTCATGATACAGNATCGAAGTGTGAGTCCTCATTATCTGAGGGCATTATTTCTCGTGTTTAGTCATATGTTAGTTTCAGTTAGACTTAGAGTTAGCTGGGGGCTTGTCCCAGCAACTCCTCAGTTAGATGACTTTCAGACAAACATGATTTTCAGATTTATTAGTATTACTCAAGTGTTTTGCACTTTATGTTTTCAGACTTGTCTTTCATAAATGTTTTTATGATATTATTTAAAAGTTCCGCTGTGCATGTTTACTCGGAATGCTAGTGAATGAAAGACTAGGGGTTGACTTGGGATCACTTATGGCTTCAAGTACCGTGTTACGTCCAGGGGATAGATTTGGGGCATGACAAGTCATGAGAACTAAAACTGGCTGGTGTTGAGCCCTAATTAGCCTAATTGAGTAGCAACCAACTAGGTGAGCATTGGGATAGCTAAAACTCTCCCTCAAAAGTGCCAACTTATAGAGGCTGAGGAAAGGTGATTCTGGGACCCTTCCATTAGTAGCCGGTGGATTCTGGGCTCCAACACTAGCACCTCAAACTTTTGTGCGTGCTCCATTCCTGGTCTGCATCCTAGTCTGTAGAGGCAGACTTCCTGTGTTGTTAGCAGCTGAAACCTCAGCACTAGCAACATTCCTCTGACTAGCAGTCCAAGAAAACCTTTGACCTGACATACTACTAGCAGTCCAAGACTTCCTGTATGTTTTGAAGGCATGATCTGAAACATATGAATACACGAGTTAGAGAAAGTCTTTATAGAGTTAAACGCTATCGCATGAACTATAGTATGAAAGAAAGGTGGTATTTGCTAATGCCCCGTAGCCTCCCTACTATAGATGTGGAATGCTTCACAGCCTCCCTATTATAGATGTGGAATGCTTCACACCTAGAAGAAGGTACTAGACATAACTTCATAGAAATCCTAAGACTTTTGAACCTAATGGTCTAATACCATATTTGTCATGCCATGAGCTTGCACCCTGAGCATGATTATAACTCAAACAACTAGTGGTCCAAGAAAAGCTTTGACCTGACGTACTACTAGCTGAGAATATAATAAGGTATATGGAAGTAATAACTGTAATATACTCAATTTAAGAAAATAAAATTTAAATAATTATAACTGAAAACAATGTTAAAATGTAACATCAATGACTCAACTTTCTTACTAGTCTATGAAGTCTTAATGACTGAAAGATAGGTGCCGGAACAAAGTTTTCATGGCTACCTAAAGCTCTACTAAAAATAAAACTTCAACTGAAGTGCTCCAGAGAGTAAGAAGCCTCACTAAAAGCTGAGTGAATGAGATACATATGCATCTGCCTTCAATCCTGTCTACCTGAATATGCATCATAATAAGATGCAACACCAAATGGCATCAATACAATTAAATGTATGGTATGTAAAATGGCTAAATGAAACAATAGATAAATAAGAGTAGCTGAACAGAAAGAACTAACTATCTTAATATGTAATTCTAAGAGATGCATGTAACCACAAGTAGGAAAGTGTGTAACTAGTTATGCAATTAAAACCCATGCATCAAAACAAGATATGAAAATACATATATAGATGTACAACATTTGTTGGGAGTTTCTACATATATCATGAATAAGTTAATGATGTCCAACCTATAGCCTAGTTGGGAGAGCTATCCAAAGCTTTGCCAGTGAAGAGGGCAAACTAAACTATGGATCCATACTAAGTCCTTACTAGGGGCTGTCTGAGGAGTCACCTAAATCAATGGCACGATCCTAACCTATACTGGCTACGTAGTTCTGGGGGTTACGGGTTAGTTGAACCCTTTACCCATCTTAGTGTTAAATAATCCTCTAAAAAACTATGCTCATATAGATATGCCTATCCGAGGCAGTTGAAAACATCTTCTATAAAGCACGAGGCAGCTGAAAACATCTTTTATAAAGCACTTTAACTAAAATTATAATAGATGTTTTAAAACTCTATTGAGCCTCTATGCTCAAAATCTCTACTCTCTTAATGAGCCTCTATGCTCAAATATCTGTGTAAAACTTGTGAGCTTCTATGCACAAAGCTCTTTATAAATCTTGTAAGCTTCTCGGCTCAAAAATATTTGTTTCAAAAATAAGACTTTACTTCATTTTTGAAAATTATGTTATACTAAACTAACTGTCTGCACACCCTTTTATACAAACTCTTAGAAAATCTTCTTTATCCTTAGTCAGGAAAATGATGCATGTATCTAATATTACAAATCATTCAAAAATATGAATTTTTATGCAGTTGGGTTTCTTGAGCTAAGAAAACATGAACCCTAATCAACAATCAAGAGAGTAAGGATTATAACAAGCAATCAAATGATACAAATATACAATATAATATGATGCAGAATTCAACCATGAATAATTCAAATTATAGGAAAAAAAGCCAATAATGGAATCGGGCAAAATCCTAGCTTTAACTTCTATAAAATTTTGCTAGATGTAGGGCATGAGGAAGAATGGAATCCCTCATTATGGTTTGCCTTACATAATGAGGATCTTGACTAATTCTTAAGAATTCCAAGGTTGAAGATGAAGAACCCTAACTTCTTTGAGAGTTTTGAGAACTAATGATTCTTGAATATAAGGTGTTTTTTGAGGGAATGAAATTTTAGAATATGAAAACCCCTTTAATATCCCTCTTAGGAAACTCAAAATTTTCTGGTTCCGGTGGAAAAAGTATAGAAACTTACTAAAATACGATTAGAAGGTCGGGATGAAAAATTGTCATCTAGTGCCAACGAGTTGTTGGATCAAGCCACGACTCATGGTCACTGAAGTCAACTTGACCAGTTTCTGAACCTCACACCATGACTAGTTAAGAAGAGCAATCCTTCCTTACCATGATTCGTGGATTTGGCTCGTGGTCACTAGGAAAAATTTAAACATTTATGCAACCTCTTCCCACGGGAAGACAGGACGGTCTGTCCGATGGTATGATGAGTCGTCCCTTGACTCATGGTGTCTGGAAATATGGGAGCTCTATTGCTTCCCATGAGCCACATCACGACTCGTGGTCTATCACCACGACTAGTGGTGTAGGTCCTTCTGTGGAAAATTGTCCACATCCTACTGATTTTATGCTTCATGTCTAGGATTTGATCTTAGGGAGTTTTGAAGGTGTTACAGTTATATTCTAGTAGCGAGGTGGTTAGCTTCACGTAATTCTCACAATCAACTGCTCTAACTTTTAAGTAGTGCCCCCACTCTCATAAAAAAATATGTTCACATTGGGGCACATTCAAGAAAAGGATTTACTCACACTCCAAAGAATATCTCAAGCTCACATAACATACCATAGGTTTTCACGTAGTGATTCAATCAAACATGACATCAAATTATAGGATCGAAAGGGTTTTTCAGGATTGTAATGTCGGCTATGGAAAGGGCAGAAACTATTTGAATAATAGTGAATCTTATCCCTATGCACTTCAAGACATTTATATATTTCACTCTTTATTAATTCACTTCTTCATCACCTTATTCTCCCCCATGAATTTCTACTTTTCCCATCACATAATTATTCTCATCCATTATTTTATTTAGTGTGCAATCTTTCATTGTACTCTCAATTTTACTTTTTTTATGATAGAAACATCAAGCAATTAGGTACACACACTACTCTTTTTCTCACCCACTAGTTACCTTCCACTGTGACTGTTTTCTCGACATACATTATCAATAAAATGCATTAGGGCCTATTTGGACTAAATTAATAGTAAGGCCATTTGAACAAAGGTGATTATGCTAATTAGTCAGTTCATATAAGGAATAGGTTTAAAGGCACAAAAGAGGTTCACTTGGAATAATGTAAGGGTAGGTACAAATAATGGTGAATACTTTATCTCATAAAGAATTACCTTGATCATGTCCTACAAGTTAAATACCAAGTTAAACTTTTCACACATATGGGCAAATTCTAGATGCTAGTCTGCAAGGAATATATCATGTCCTCACCATACATGGAAGAAAGGTTCAAAGATGGTTAATGTAGACTCCATCTATTTAACGCACCAATATTGAGTGACAAGCAAAATTAAGCCCTTTTTTACATTTTAGAGTTAAATTCTAACACTTTATGTGATTCAACCAGTACTCTCACTTTTTTATGCTTTTTTAAATGAGTGTCTCATGAAGCCTAGCATTTATCCAAGAGGAGTAATCCCTGTTCAACTAGGTGATGGTTTTATTTCTTACTTATAACTAATTTCTCTTAAGATGATCGTCATCTATCCATCATTAGAAAAAGTCCCTCACTATGACTGTTATGGCTACGTAATCTTAAAAAATATTACTACCCTATAGAAAATAAATCCTACTCGGTTCAAAGGAACTACCCTCGGGAAAAGCACCAAAAATAAAAGTTGATGAACCCAAATAAAAAAATAAAGTACACAAAAAATTAAACAAGAAAACATTACTAACTATTACCAACCGAGTATTGTTTAGCTACCATAAATTACAAATGAATATTGTGTAGCTACGATAAATTATTACTGACCGGATTAAACTTGTCTTACTATGAAAGTTCTCAAATCATCAAATGATGCAAAGACATCATAAGGAATACATCCAACCCCACACTTAAAATTAGGACTGCCCCCAGTGCTTGCAAAAGAACAATTTAAAACAAAGTTAAGGTGGCATGAACTCCATATTAAGTGTGCAGTATCATCATCCTCATCAGGCCTAGATCCTAATCACCAATGTCAAAATTCTCTAACTTATTATCATTAGACTCAATGTTAGAGCCTACTTTGGGCCTCTTTGCATCTGTGGGAACATCATTATCTACCAACTCCATGAAAGCTTGGCCAGTTTTTCACATGTCCCTAGCATGGGCATGCAGATAATCCATCTCTACCTGCCATAGCCCATCATTTGTGCTGTCTTGGGTCCAATCCTTAGATACAACATCTGCAACCCAAATATCCTAGCATCATAGTAGTCATCCCGAGCATGTGGCTCGGCTAACATGAGCATAGGGCCATAGGTGGTGTCAGGAGCCTTTGTAATAGTCACATCCGTAGGTCTCCTATCTACTCTGGTAGGTTATCCAATTCCTCCTCCTCAATATTGTGACCTCTTAGAAATCTGCTAAGCAAGCATCCAAACCCATATCTATGCCCCTGGTGTAGCTTGACCTTTCTCGTAGCCCACTTAACACAACACCAACATTAATTTCCATATTACGCATAAGTGCGTAGACCAGCCAGACCCTATCCTAGTGACATCGGTTATGTGCACACCTGGTGTGAGTTAGTTGCATACTATCTTATACCAAACAGGAGTCTCTCTATTTATTTGTGAAAATAATGGCGATTGATGATAAACTCTCTCCCTATGGCGAGTTCACCTCACCGTAGATCTTAACCCGCATAGAACATGCTGAATCTCTGCATAAGGCAATGTGATGTTAAGCTGCCTTAGATGGTGTGTCTGAATTAGGTGTGCCCAAAATGGCATTTTGGTGATATGCTTAGAAAGGTGCCACCTGTCCCTAAATTTTGACTAAGTGGTTGCAAAGTGTAGGGTCCTAATTCAAATAGAGCTCCCTTACCATGTGTAGGTTATACTCCTAGGAGGCTCATTAAATATGTATTCCATGCCGAGAGTGTGTAATCTTTGCAATATTTAGGGGAATTTCCTTGCCAAACTCTCTCTATCTATTCACTTATTCAGATAATAGTTAGATTCCTTGTGCTTGTTGTACTATTTTTTTCCAGCTTCGGTCACCCATCTGGTGCCAAATCTTCTCTTTTGGCCCCTAGGAACCGGTGGGTCTTCTAGAATAGAGGCACCTATTCTGACTCGTTTCCTTCTTCCGCTAGAGGAACTAGTACCATTGCCTTTGTCTTGTCTTGGTGCCATGAAACCTGGACAAACAATACACATAAATCTCATTAGTGCAAAGTTTAAAATGGCTAGCCACACTAAGTTTGGAAGGCTTTAGGTTCCACTCCACACACAGAGCATGGGTTCACTAGTCATTATTCTAGGGTACTCAAACTTACGCTATTTACAAACAACACTGACTAGTTTCCCCTACATCTGGGCATACTCAAACAAATTTTACAAGTTCATACAAGAGCAATATTAGCAACACTTTTACAATTTGGGATTTCTTCAATGTGATTATCAACCTAACTCTCATGTTGTTTTACATAGACATTAAACAATCATGAGGTGGTCAGTCAAGACAAATTCCTCTTTTGTAATGTACTTACCAAACTCCACTCAGTTTCAAGCAAAATCCTACACATAAACACATCCAACCCAATTCAATAGAAATGTAATTTCAAGCATCTATTAAGCACAAGTAGCGAAAAGTGGTGTATATTTTCATCTTTACTCTTCACACTTTATGCTACCAACCCAAATATCACACAAATTTAACATTGTTTAGCAACATAATCATACAAAAAAAATTTCTTCTATGCTCAAGCATCAGTTCACTATTTATATCCCGTCAAACAAGCCCAACTTCATTCTTGGTAAAACACAAGCAAACATTGGCATATCAAGTGCAATAAAGAACAAGATTACTCAACTAAAGCATGCATCTACCAATTTCTATTACTTTTAGCATGACTTTTGTTTCACCCACCTCACACAAAAATTTCAAGCATAGAAACTTAAGGAGAAGAAGAAGGAACAAAGAACTCTTACTTGCTGAACTTGCCCTTGGAGAGAGAAGAAGAATTGAGAGGAGTGGCATGCTATAAAACCGGTGGATTTGGGGGTGTGGCACGCTGCTCTAGAGAAAAAAGGGCAAAATCGGGGCTTGGGAATTAAAAATGGGGAGTTTGAATTGGATTTTACCCATTTATCTGATGAAACTTGCCCGAAATAGGCCTTAGTATGGCACACTACAAATGTGGAGCTCAAGATCCATAACACATTGCCATAGCAGAGGCCTTCCATTTGAGAAGGTCGACTTTTCTTCCCTCAGCGTAGCATGCTGATCAATGTGAGGCTTAAGCCCTATGGCATGTTGCCATTACGGAACCCTACTATTTAGTAACCCAGGCGTATTCGATTGTCTCAGCATGGCTGTAATACCCTAGATGTTCCCAAGACTAGACCCGAAATTTAAAAATAAAAAGTAGCAGAAATCAGGGAACTTCTCAGAACGGGTCGTGGGTACTACAAACGACCGTAGGTTGCATCCGTGGTGAGGTACTGAGGTTTCGAGTTGGGAGTAATGGGTCAAGGAACGACCTATTGTCTGATGTTACGAGTCGTTGGACGGAGTCATCATGAGACTGGTCCTTGGTCAAGGAGGAAGTAACGAGTCATGGAACGACCCGTTGCAGGTAACAACGGGTCGTGGTCAGTAGTCGTGTAAAGGGATTCCAGGTTAAGGTAGTGATGACGATGACTGGCAGCAACGAGTCGTTGGAGCTAGCAACTACCTGTCCTATCCGATTGCGGTGAGGGATCAGAGACCCGAACTCAGGGAGTAGCAACAAGTGGTAACAACGGACCGTAGTAGACAACAACGGACCGTAGTAGACAATAACGGATCATTTTGTTATCTCTTGTCATTGTCAGTTCAATTTTTCCAGAAAATTCATTAAGGGTATTTTCATTATTCCAAAGCCCTAGGGTCCTAAACTACATCATTTAAGGTTCGAAATGAAGTAATTTATCAGGGGTAAATCTATCCATGCGTGCAAATTGAAGGTTTAGAAGGTGATCAAGTTAGGCTCTCTTCAAATCTTTTCTTCAATCTTTCATAGGGAAATCAAGGAGTGGTAAAATCAGTTCTTCCCCAGTTATGTAAGGTTATGAATGGGTGAATTCGTTCACACCCATGCCCAATACCTCTCTAAATCATGAAATTCATATGTTGATTCTATGGGGTTTTAACCCAATGCATGAAATTCCTAATTCTCTACATAGGTATGATTTAAATGTATTTTTACTATTGAGTTATGAATCATGGGAAACTTTTACATTGTTTTCCATTAAAATCATGTTTCAAACTTTATAAATTGAAATTTCCAATTATGAGAAGTTCATGAAAGTTGAGATTTATGATGAATATTCAAGCATGATGAGATATTATTGATGAAAAGCATATTTTCAAGTCACCCATGTTTATAATCATGTTTTCAAGTGAATTGAGTATTTTTAAGCTTGTTAAAGTATTGATCATTGCCCACATGTTCAAGTATGATTTATGATTTTACGAATTAAGCTTACCACATGGTTTTGGAGCGAAGACTCCCAATTATTTTCAGCTTGTGGTATGGTTTGAGCTAAAGCTCCTCATAAATGATTTTAGATTTGATATGTATTTGAGTATTGAGCTTTGCCAATAGACAATGGTGAGCTTCGTTGAAAAATAATGGAGAGCATATGCATGTTTTTGGGAGTAGTGTCTAGCACCGAGTAAGCTAATGATCGATCACCCTATGCCTTAGAACTACGTGCCAATGTAGGTTATACATATCATAAATATATACTTTGGGACCTCCCTTGTGAGCTATCCCCTACCCCGATTGGGCCTCGAGTTTGATATTGATACCATGGTATCATCCTTAACCCTAGCAAGGCTTTGGACGGCTCTACCTACTTGAGTGTGATAGTTGATACCACATATGCTCTATCGTGGTATGTCAGTTATATGACGAGTCTCCCATTGTTCCTCATGATTTCAGTTATGCATGTTTATCACTCATGATATATATATTTGACCCAATGTTCAGTTTTACTTATGACTATCATATTTAAGCTTTGGGTCAATCCATTTAGTTAACGTGTCATGTTATGTTCAGATCCATGATTTTAGAAAATAGCATGCAAGCCTTACTCTCAGATTCTTATCTTGTTTATGTTTTATATCATGCATGTTTTAAATGATTTTACTTAATTAAGCGGTTTTAGTTACCTTGCATACTCGGTGCATTCCACGTATTGACAATATACTCTATGTTGTATTATAAAATGATACAGGTTCCAATCTTCAAACTCAGCCCCGCCACAAGCCAGCTTTCAAAGTTAGCATCAGTCTCCTGTTAGTGAGTCCTCATTTGTCGAGGGCCCCTCTTTTGTTTAGTTATGTTTGCCTATCTTCAGTTTTTAGTTTAGAGAGTTAGTTGGGGTCTTGTTCCATCAACTCATCAGACTTAGAGGCTTTTCAGACAATAAAATGTGTTCAGCTTCAGACTCGTGTTGTATTTGTGGATAATGTGTTATGCTAGACTTTCGCTATGTTTATTATGTTAATTCTTCTACTTTATTTAATTGAGTTAGATGTATGTTCATTCCATGGGTTGACTGGGAGTTTCTCGGGGCTCCTTGTCCCGTATCTTGATCGGGCCTATGTTCGGGGCGTGATAAACTTGGTATCAGAGAAATAGGTTTAAAGTGTCCTAGGGTGTCTTAAATCCACGTTAAGTAGAGTCTTTTTCATGGGTGTGAAGCGTTCCACACTTATGACGAAAAGGCTATGAGATGTTTAGAAAATGTTCCCTTCTTTAATGATCTATGTCGTGAGTGAAATGTCTCCCTATCCTTCTAACTCGTGTTATTCGCGATTGAAGAATCATGGCTCCCCGTGGAGTTAACGGTAGAAGGAATGGAAATAGAAATGGAAATGGCCACGAGGATGGCAATGGAGATGGGCACCAACAAGCCCCACCAGTCCAGGAGCACCATGAACCGAAGCCATTCAGATGCTAGCGCAGACCTTGACCGCCCAGGTCAACCAGCAGGCAGTGGCGTATGTTTTGCAGAATGGGAATGCGGCGGCTGCACGAGTCAGAGATTTCTTAAGGATGAAGCCACCAGAGTTTCTTGGGTCGAGGGTGGACGAGGATCCACATGAGTTTATCGACGAGATTGTGAAGATCGCCCAGGTCATGGGGTGAATGGAGTAGAGTGTGTTGATTTGGCCTCATATTAATTGAAGGGGGTCGCACATATTTGGTATCCCGATGGAGCAGGCCCTATCAGTTGGGAGGAGTTTCACCTTGCTTTTCTAGATCGCTTCTTCCTTCGTGAGATGAGGGAGTTGAAGGTAGCCGAGTTCGTGAACCTAAAGCAGGGGATGATGACGGTGCAGAAGTATGCCCTAGAGTTCACTCGTTTGTCGAAGTACGCCCCAGAGATAGTGGTTGATCAGAGAGTGTGAGCGAGCAGGTTTGTTCTTGGGGTGGTAGCCTATTTAGACAAGGATTGCAGGACTGCTATGTTCCATTGGGATATGGATTTCCCTTGGATAGTATTATACGCCCAGAAGATAGAGGCGGCGCCTATGAGGGAGAGAGAGGCCAAGAGGGACAAAATGAACAACTACAGATTCTCTCAGACAAGGCCAGGTGATGGGCATCGAAAATAGACCCACTAGAGATCTTCTGCCCGAACATATTCAGTGATGAGTGTGCCATCCAGACCTAGGCACGATTAGAGAGGACGAGCATCAGGCTCTAGGGGTCAAAGTAGCAGACCCGTAGATTCTAGTATCCTAGTTTGCTGTAGGTGTGGTTGGGGGCACACGGGCCAATGCTTGGCGGGTACAGGTTCTTGCGTCGGGTGTGGGAAGCTCGACATATGCTCAGAGATTGCCCAGCAGCCAGACAGGGCCATGATAGGGGCCACGACCCAGCTTCTAGTTCAATTGCTCCACCCGCATGCCCAGCCCAGCATGGGACATCTACCAGCACAGGTGTGCTGATTTTATGCCTTAGCATCCCACCATGAGCAGGAGGTCTCCCCGGATGTAGTCACTAGTGTGTTACAAGTTTTGCATCTTGATGTATATGCTTTGTTAGATCCAGTCTTCTCTTTTGTGACACCTTATGTGGCTAGTAATTTCGGAGTCAGTCTCAAAATCTTGTCAGAACCCTTCTCAGTCTCCACTCTAGTGGGTGATTAAGTTGTAGCTAGACGGGTGTATAGAAGTTTTCCGATCACAGTCCTTCAGAA
The DNA here is from genome assembly GCA_018107945.1 of Datura stramonium. NCBI lineage: Eukaryota > Viridiplantae > Streptophyta > Magnoliopsida > Solanales > Solanaceae > Datura > Datura stramonium. Next base: position 102,452 of record JACEIK010003917.1, read on the forward strand.
AGTCAACTCAGCAGATCTTCAGTTAGCCATGACTGATTTTGATGTTATCCTAGGCATGGATTGGCTATTTGCATGTTATGCCTCAGTTAATTGTAGAACCCAGGCAATAGAGTTCAGATTTCCAGGTGAGCCAGTCATAGAGTGAAAGGGTAGTTTAGCTATTCCTGTAGGTCGTCTCACTTCCTATCTTAAGGCCAGAAAGATGATCTCCAAAGGTTATGTATACCATCTAGTTAGGGTTAAGGATGCTACGTCCAAGACCCCAACTATCTAGTCAGTCCCAGTAGTATGTGAGTATCCAGAAGTCTTCCCAAATGATCTACCGGGTGGGAGATTGATTTTGGTATTGACCTTCTACCCGATACGTAACCTATATCTATTCCTCCTTATAGAACGGCTCCAGCCGAGCTAAAAGAGTTGAAAGAACAGTTGGAGGACCTTTTAAATAAGGGTTCATTAGACTGAGCAAATCCCCATGGGGTGCACCAGTTCTATTTGTCCAAAAGAAAAATGGTTCTCTTTGTATGTGTATTGATTATCAGCAATTGAACAAGGTCACCATCAAGAACATGTATCCTCTACCCAAGATTGATGATTTGTTTGACTAGCTTCAGGGTGCCAAGCGTTTTCCAAAGATAGATCTCAGATCTGGATACCATCAGCTCAGGGTTTGGGAGAGTGACATCTCGAAGACAGCCTCAAGACGCGGTATAGTCATTATGAGTTTGTAGTTATGTCTTTTGGACTAACGAATGCTCCTGCAGCTTTTATGGACTTGATGAACAGTTCAAGGCATACTTGGATATGCTTGTGATTGTGTTTATTGATGAAATCCTGATATACTCTCGAAGCGAGGAGGAACATGCCGCTCATTTGAGGGTGGTATTACAGACTCTCAAGGATCACCAATTATATGCTAAGTTCAGCAAGTGCAAGTTTTGGTTGAACTCAGTGGCATTTTTGGGCCATGTGGTGTCAAGTGAAGGTATTAAGGTGGATCTCAGAAAATAGAAGCGGTGAAGAATTGGCCTAGACTGGTGAATCCTTTAGATATCAAGAGTTTTTTGGGCTTAGCTGGTTACTATCAGAGATTTTTTGAGGGCTTTTCATCTATTGCAACGCCATTAAGCAAACTGACCCAAAAGAATGTGAAATTCCAATGGTAGGATGCTTGTGAGAGGAGCTTCTAGGAGTTGAAGGCTCGACTTACCTCATAGCACCGATGTTAACCCTACTTGAGGGTACCGATGGGTTTGTGGTGTATTGAGATGCTTCAAGAATCGGACTTGGTTGTGTATTGATGCAACACGGTAAGGTTTTAGAATATGCTTTCAGATAGCTGAAAGTTCATGAGAAGAATTACCCGACTCATGATCTTGAAGACATTATTTGTACGGGGTCCATGTAGATGTGTTTACCCAGAAGGATCTAAACCTACAGCAAAGGAGGTGGTTGGAGCTACTTAATGACTATGACATGAGTGTGCTTTACCATTCGGACAAGGCTAATATAGTAGAAGACGCACTTAGTAGACTATCTATGGAGAGTATGTCCCATGTGGAGGAGGGGAGAAAGGAGCTGATGAAGGATGTGCATCGACTGCAAGGTTGGGAATTCATTTGGTTGATTCGACCGATGGCGGTGTTAATATTCAGAACAGATCAAAATCGTCCTTGGTGACTGATGTAAAAGCTAGACAAGACGAGGACCCTATTCTAGTAAAACTAAAGGAAGTCATTCAGAATCAGAAGGTAGAGGTCTTCTCCAAAGGGGGAAATGGTGTGCTTCGATTATCAGGGTCGCTTGTGCATCCCGGATGTTGATGATTTGAGAAATTGGATGTTGCATGAGGCTCACGATTCCAGGTATTCAATCCATCCGGGTGCCACCAAGATGTACCGTGACTTATGGGAAGTCTATTGGTGGAATGAAATGAAGAAAGACATCGCAAAATTTGTAGCTAAGTGCCCAAATTGTCAGCAAGTGAAGGTTGAGAATCAGAGACAGGGAGGTGTGCTTTAGGGTATTAGTATTCCTGTTTGGAAATGGGAAGAAATCAATATGGACTTCATCACAGGGTTGCCTTTCACTCGTCAGCAATATGACTCCATTTGGATTTTTGTAGACAGTTTGACCAAAGCCGCTCACTTTCTACTGGTCAAGACCATGGATTCAATGGAGGATTATGCCAAACTATACATTCGAGAACTAGTTCGGTTGCATGGAGTGCCCTTGTCCATCATATCGAACAGAGGTACTCAGTTTACCTCTCAAATTTTGGAGGTTATTTCAAAAAGGACTGAGTACTCAAGTTAAGCTCAGCACATCATTTCACCTGCAAATGGATGGTCAAGCAGAGTGGACAATTCAGACTCTCAAGGACATGTTGAGAGAATGCGTGATAGACTTCAAGGGTAGTTGGTATGACCATTTGCCTCTTATCGAGTTCGCTTACAATAACAGCTATCATTCCATAATTTAGATGGCTCCGTTTGAGGCTCTTTATAGATGGAGATGTAGATCGCCTATTGGCTGGTTTGAAGTCGATGAAGCTGTGATGATAGGACCAGATTCAGTCCATGAGGCCATGGAGAAAGTTCAGCTCATATAGGATAGGTTAAAAACAACTCAAAGTCGACAAAAGTCCTATGTCGATGTGATAAGGAGAGAACTAGAGTTCAAAGTGGATGATTGGGTGTTTCTAAAGGTGTCATGAAGGGAGTGATGAGGTTTGGAGAGAAAGGAAAACTCAGTCCCCGTTATGTTGGCCCCTACTGGATTGTGAAGCGAGTTGGCAAGGTGGCATATGAACTGGAGTTGTCTTCAGCATTAGCTTCCATGCATCCTATTTTTCACGTATCGCTCGTAAAGAAGTGTTTGGATGATCCAACTCTAGTTGTCTCGGTGGACAGTGTTGGTGTGAGAGACAGCCTTAGTTACGAGGAGGTTCTGGTGGAAATACTGGATCGGCAGGTTCGAAGTCTAAGAAACAAAGAAGTAGCTTCAGTTAACGTTTTATGGAGGAATCAACATGTTGAGGGAGCTACGTGGGAAGCCAAAGCTGGCATGATGGCTAGATACCCATATTTATTCTCTACCGGCTCAGTTTCATCTTGAGGTATCAGTTTTTTCCCTAAAACTTTATTCAGTTTCATGTTCAGTTCATGTGCCCCAGTTTTGTTCATGTATATGGATGTATACATGATTCATGAATTCAGTCAGTCATGTAGTTTAAATCGGAGTTAGTAATTCCGTCAGTTTTCAGCTTATATGATCAGTAATTGAGTATGATGATTGCATTTCTCTGTTTTCTGTACGTTTACCCGTATTTGAGGACGAATGTTTCCAAGGGGTAGATATTGTAATACCCCATAAGTGCCCAAGACTAGACCCAGGATTTTAAAATGAAAAGTAGCAAAAATTTGGAAATTTCTCAGAACAGGCCGTGGTACGGCTCGTGGGTGTCACCAACGACTCATAGGTTGCATTCTAGGTGAGGTACTAAGGTTTGGAGTTGGGAGTAACGAGTCAAGGAATGATCTGTTGTCTGATGTTACGAGTCGTTGGACGGAGTCATCGTGAGATTGGTCCTTGGTCAAGGAGGAAGTAATGAGTCATGGAACGACCCGTTGCAGGTAACAACGGGTCATGGTCAGTAGTTGTGTAAAGGGATTTCAAGTTAAGGCAATGATGACGACGACTGGCAGCAACGAGTCATTGGAGCTAGCAACTACCCGTCCTGTCTGGTCGTGGTGAGAGAGCAGAGACCCGAACTTAGGGAGTAGCAATGAGTGGTAACGATGGATGGTAGGAGATAACAATGGATCGTTCTGTCGTCCATTGTGACTGACAATTTAGTTTTCCAAGAAATTCATTAAGGGTATTTTCATCATTCCAAAGCCCTAGGGTCCTAAACTACATCATTTAAGACTTGAAATGAAGTGTTTTATGAGGGGTAAATCTATCCTAGGCTTATTCTGATCCATGCATGCAAATGGAAGGGTTTAGAAGATGATCAAGTTACGCTCTCTTCAAAGCTTTTCTTCAATTTTTCATAGGGCAATCAAGGAGTGGTAAAATCAGTTCTTCCCAAGGTACGAAGGGTTGTGAATAGGTGAATTCGTTAACACCCATGCCCAGTCCCTCTCTAAATCATGAAAATTCATATGTTGATTCTATGGGGTTTTAACCCAATGCATGAAATTCATAATTCTCTACATGGTTATGATCTAAATGTGTTTTTACTATTGAGTTATGAATCATGGGCAAGTTTTACAATGTTTTCCATTAAAATCATGTTTCAAACTTTATAAATTAAAATGCCCATTTATGAGAAGTTCATGAAAGTTGAGATTTTTTATGAATGTTCAAGCATGATGAGATATTATTGATGAAAAGCATGTTTTCAAGTTACCCATGTTTATAATCATGTTTTCAAGTGAATTGAGTATTTTCAAGCTTGTTAAATTATTGGGCATTACCCACATGTTCAAGTATGATTTATGATTTTACGAATTAAGCTTACCAAATGATTTTGGAGCAAAGACTCCCAATTATTTTCAGCTTGTGGTGTGATTTGAACTAAAGCTCCTCATATATGATTTCAAATTTGATATGTATTTAATTATTGAGCTTCATCAATAGATGATGGTGACTTCATTGAAAAACGATGGAGAACATATGCATGTTTTTGGGAGTAGTGTCTAGCACCGAGTAGGCTAACGGTTGATAACCCAATGCCTCAGAACTACGCGCCAACGTAGGTTATACATATCATATATATACTTTGGGACCTCCCTTATGAGCTATTCCCGATCCTGATTGGGCCTCGAGCTTGATATCAATATCATGGTATCGTTCTTAGCCTTGACAAGGCTTTGGACGGCTCTATCCACTTGAGTGCGATAGTTGGGACCACGTAAGCTCTATGACTATCATATTTAAGCTTTGGGTCAATCCATTCATTTATGATGTCAATGTTCGGATCATGATTTCAGAAAATAACATGCAAGCCCTACTCTCAAATTCTTATCTTGTTTATGTTTTATATCATGCATGTTTTAAATGATTTTACTAAATTAAGAGGTTTTACTTACCTTGCATACTCGGGACATTCTACGTACTGAGTCTATACTTTATGTTGTATCATTTTGTGATACAAGTTTCGATCTTCAGACTCAGCTCCTCCACTAGCCAACTTTTGGAGTTAGCATCAGTCTCCTGTTGGTGAGTCCTCATCTATCGAGGGCCCCTCTTTTGTTCAGTTATGTTTGAGTATCTTCAGTTTTTAGCTTAGAGAGTTAGTTGGGGTCTTTTCCCATTAACTCATCAGATTTAGAGGCTTTTCAGACAATAGAATGTATCCAGCTTCAGACTCGTGTTATATTTGTGGATTATGTGTTATGCTAGACTTCCGCTATATTTATTATATTAATTCTTCCGCTTTATTTAATTGAATTAGATGTATGTTCATGCCATGGATTGACTGAGAGTATCTCGGGGCTCCTTGTCCTGTGTCTCGATCCGGGCTTATGTTCGGGTCGTGACAGTGGCATGTTGTCGAATGCGGAGCTCAAGCTCTATGGGACGTCGCCATCTCAGAGGCTTTTTATTTAAGGGTGTCTTGGCCTGTTTTCAACATACAACTAACCTTAGCACCAATAGGCTCAAAATTTACTCCCGTCCTTCATCATATGTCCCGAATCACCTTCATTAGCTCCAACCTATCTTGCAAATCACTACAAAGACACAAAATAAGTAAAAAGCGGTTGCCTCTCACCAAGTGTCTTACTTTCGTTCATGGCCTGACTCATTTTTTCAATAACCTATACTATTACATTACAATCATAGGTTGCCTCCCATGTAGTGCATGATTTACCATCATGGCAAAACCCAACTCACAATCATTCCTCTGATAAAGTGATGGACGTCTTCTTTCTGTTAACGTCCTCACCCCAGTATGCTTACATCATTAACCGTTCACCAAAATGTGGCACTTTTTTCTTCTTGCCACAACTCAAATACCCCATATAGGGTCATCTAGACACCCTCAAATGGTCCAAACCACTTGGAGCTTAACTTCCCTAGAAAGAGCTTTAATATGGAATTGAATAGCAAAACCTTTTGACCTAGATAAAAAACTCGAAGTACTATATGCTTGTCGTGCCATCTCTTGGTCTTCTCCTTGTAAAGCTTCGCATTATCATAAGCATACCAATGGAACTCATCAATGTTATGCAACTGAAATATCCAGTTTTGTCTTGCCAATTTAATATCTATATTCAACTTTGTCATGACTTGATAAACCTGATGTTCAAGCTCTCTAGGCAAGTCCTAATAGGCATTTTATAGGAAGTCTTATATGCCCATAAAGAATCATCTTATTTGCTGGCTTTGTCCTTGCATGGAGCATTCACTGTCTTCTATAGAATCTACTTTACGTCATAGTTTGAGACTTCAACCTACCTGCTGGTCTGGGGATGGTAAACTATGCCAACTTATGCCTTAGTCCATACTTCGACAATAGGTTTTGGAACCACTTATTTATGAAGTGTGAACCTCCATTACTAATAATTTCTCTCGAGGTTTTGACCTTGAGAAAAATGCTTCTTCACAAACTTGGCCACTACCTTTACACTATTAGTGGGATAAGCTGCAGCTTTCACCCACTTCGAAACATAATCCTCCCCTCCAAAAATATACTGATTAGCAAAATATGGCGGAAATTGCCACATAAATTCTATCTCCCATATGTTGAAAATCTCGACCTCTATAATATTGTTAGCAACATCTTATGTTTTCTGGAAATGGTCCCTATTATTTGACACTGGTCGCATGCCTTGACATATGACAAGGCATCTTTGAATAAGGTGGCTAAAATAACCTGGACTTTAACACTTTTTGAGTTGTGCACTCTCCTCTGTGATGACCTCCATAAGGTGAGGAATGGCAACTTTCGAGCACTTGAGTAACCTGACATTCTAGAATGCACCTTCTCATCAATTGATTTAGGCCCTACTTAAATGAATACAACTCGTTCCATATATAGAAGCAAGATTCATAGAGTTTCTTCTTTTGGTGAGTAGTTGCCTCAGATGGGTACACCCCACTCACCAATATATTCACTATGTCTGCATACCATGGGTATTTCAGCTATACTCAGTACTAAGAGTCACTCATCAGGAAGCTCTTCTCGGATACGCCCATCCTTAATCACATGTGACCTGTCCTTCAAATAGGATAAGTCATCTGCTACCTAGTTCTCGGGCCCTTCCTATCTCTGATTTCAAGATAAAACTCTTGTAGTAACAATATCCATCTAACCAATCTAGGTTTAGTATCCTTCTTGTTGAATAAGTACAAGATTGTAGCATGATCCATGCATACTATCACCTTTATCCCCACAATGAGGTTCTGGACTTGTCAAAAGCTTGCACCAATGTCCCCATCTCCTTTTCTATTACTGTATAATTTGCTTGGGCAGCATCCTGAGTTTCTCTTACATAGTAAAGAGTGAAAAATCTTCTCTTCCTCTACCCCAATACTGCAACCACAACTACATCACTAGCGTCAGACATCAACTCAAATGGAAGCTCCAAATAAGGAGCAATCAAGGTAGGAGCTTCAGTTAAATTCCTTTTTAGCTCCTCAAAGGCACAAATATAATCTATCCCAAACTCAAACATTGTCCCTCTCAAGAATTTGCGTATAGATTTGGGAATCTTTGTAAAATCCCTGATGAACCGCCTATAAAACCCAGCGTGTCCATGGAAGTTGCGAACACCCTTCACGAATGCTAGCGGTGGTAATTTTTCAATGACTTCCACTTTAGCACGGTCTACCTCCAGTCCTCTTTGTGACACGTTATGTCCAAGGACAATACCTTCCTTTACTAGAAAGTGGCACTTCTTGCCAAAGACTTTGTCGAGATTCTATAGACACATCAAAAAAATTACTAAAAATAGAAAATTTATCCATAAATACCTCCACAAAGTCCACCTTGTAATGAAAGTTTTCCATTATACATCCTTGGAAGGTGGCTGGTGCATTATAGAGTCCAAAAGGCATAAGTCCCATATAAACATGTAAAGGTCATCTTCTTATGATCTTCTGCAACAATGACTATTTGGTTTAAGCTAGAATAACCGTCTAGGAAATAATAGTACTCCTATCTTGCAAGTCTATCCAAATATCTATTAATGAACGAAATTGGGTAGTGGTCTTATCAGGTGCCCTCATTAACCTTCCTATAATCTATACAAATCCCCCAACGTGCGTCATGATCAACTTATTCTTCTTATTAGTGATAATTTTCATGCCTCCTTTTTTTGAAACGCACTGGACCAGGCTAACAAACTTGGTGTTAGAAATGTGATAACTCCAGCATCTAACCACTTGACACTTTCTTTCTCACTACATCTTTCGTCACTGGATTAAGTCTTCTTTAATGCTGCACACTGGGTTTGCACCATTCCTCCATGAATATTTTGTACATGCAGAAAGTAGGAATGATCCCCTCGATGTCTGATATTTGCCATCCAATGGACATCTTCCTTCTTTTAACAACTGCCAATGCTTCTATATACTTTTGTCAATCCTATAGATAGAATAACTGGCAAGATATCATCTTCCCTCAAAAATGCAAACTTGAGGTGCGGAGGCAATATCTTCAACTCTAGTTTTGGAGCCTCCTCAAAAGACGGCTTTGGAGGGGGCCCAAGAGGTCTATTTAGAGGTTAAATTCCTCTTTTCGAATAAGCATGCTGGCCACATCTACCATCTGAACCATTTCTTGAGCTCCTACGTCCCCAAAATTATCATGTCCCACCAATGCTCTTTGTAAGGGATATCTAAAAGTAATGATTCAGAGCTGTAATTCACGATCAATCGCACTGATCCAGATAACTCCTCATATATAGACGACAACTTCATCTCTTTATACATATCTAATACTTTAACATTATCATGAGCTCTCATGGTTAGCTTCTTAGTAGCTATTTTATTAAAGCATGCTCAGTTTTCAAAAAAGGACATTCCAAACTAAATTAGACTTTCGAGTCTAGCTCAAAATCAAGAACAATGAAATCCATCAAAAAGATAAGTTAGCCCACTTGTACCAAGGCATCTTCAACTATTCCATCTGATTTGGCCAATGAATGATTAGCCAATTGTAAAATGACAGTGGTGGGCCTTGGACTACCCAGCCCCATCTTTTTGAACATCTAGGTGGGAATCAAATTAATGCTCGCTCCAAGGTCGCACAAGCCCCGAGCCTTAATAGAATTTCTAATGGTGATCTGGATAGTGAAACTCCCTAGATCTTTGAGCTTTATTGGCAGCCGATTATGTACCCATGAGGTGCACTACTCAGTAAGTGCAACAATGGCATACTCCATCAACCTATTTTTGTTTGCCACTGTACCCTTGAGGTACTTCCTATATTTTTGGATTTCCTGTTGATGTCTCTCAAGCGCACGTGGTTGTCAAGTAATATAGGATTGTTAAGTACTCATATCATACCCATAGGGACTTGTCATTTTAATCATTATATGGTTGTCACTTTAATTTCACTAACCTACAAAGCAAGTAAAATGAAGATTGAATTGGAAAATTAAACTACTAAAACTTCAAAAGTAAAAATTAACTAAAACAAATGCAAGTTTGATTGTATTTCGGTAATAATGACAGACTAGGGTAATAGCACTTAGTTGGTTTCAAGTTGAGTTTTCCAGACGTAATTAAATTAGCATGATTCTTCCTATGATTGTTAGTTGCAAGTTACTATCCCAGTTCTTGCCACTATCCCTAGTATCTAAGAACTATTTCATGAACTCTAACGCATCCCTATGATCACAGGAGAACAATGAAACAATAGTTATGCCTACTTGTATTTTAACTAAACGGGGTTGAAGGGTATATCCATATCCTCAAGAATAACTTCTATCCTATCACCAATGGGTTCAAGGGTCACTGAATTCCCGATCTATATTTATTTTTAACCCTTTCGATTCCCTTTATTAAGATCAATCGAAAGCCAACGAATTAGTTACAAGGTGATCAATCTCATAAATAATAAATTAACACAAATAAATATAAAAAAATCATAAAAGAAGAATCAAAACTAAATTTATTTAGTCTGTCAAATAATCAACCATATACCATGGCCACAACCCAAGAATATGAGTTTAGCCACTCATAGATAAGTGGGGAAAACAAATACTTGGTCATCGTCATGCCAAAATAAGAAATAAAGAAGAGAAAACCTAGTTGTAGAACCTTGTCTTCCTTCCAAACTGCTTACAGGCTTTCATGAATGAACTATAGAATAAAAATGAGTAAAAACTACTCAAAGAAGTCAAAAATTATGTAACAAATGACCTAAGACTTATATTTATAGATGAGTGATGAGATGGTAATTTACCAACTCATTAGGCTCTAAAGCATGAGTTTTATCTTAGTTTTCGAGTCATTTAGATGAATTTTATGCCCCGCCTTTTTATGTGTAGATATTTGATTTGAAGAAAAAGAGAAAGAAGTGGAGTTAAAAGAAGGAAATCAGATGAAAACTTATGCTCCATCAGAGAACACCGGCGAAACGCCGGCCAACTGCAGATGATCACTTCCTTGAGGAACTAAAGCAACCAGCGGTCGCGAACATCAACCAGTGACTCACCGATTAACTCGCTTACTGGCACCTGAACATGCTAGATCAAAGAAAAAGAAAATTGCATAGCGCGGTTGGAGGCCGGCGAATCACCGAAGGTCCCGCCGAAGGATACTGGAAATCACTGAAGGAGCAGTAGATGACAAATGGCAGTTCGCAAAATGTAATCGGTGAACCGCCGGTACTTTGGCAAGTGCCAAAATGCCTGACCAAGGGCAATTGTGTCCAACATTGAAATAGAGGGGATTGGTTGCCCTATCTTTAGATATATTCTAGAAGGAAATACTCTGTACATATCATATCATAACTTTAGCTTTTTAAACATTCTTTTGCTGAGGAAGAAAGTAGAATTCCATTGGTTGAAATTGTTAAATATTGTTTTTCTTTTCTTCATCTTCTTCTTTAGCAAGGTATAATCATTGTTGAAGACATATTTTTGAATTTGATTTTGCTGCTCTTATTATTGAAACCAATGAGCCTATAGTTGAATATGCTCTTTAGTTTCTTAACCATGAGTAGTTAAATCATCAACTAGAGGTGTTTGGTGATGAGTGCTTAATTAGATTGGGTATTTATAGATTCATCTCAATATTTGTTTAATTAGTGTAAATCTGTTAAGCTCTCTCCAATTTATAATTGATGATCCATAGTTGCAGATGTGGGTCTACTTTTCTTACTTTATTTCTGCTTGAAAGAGAAGAATTGAGTATTGGAAGAGAATTTGATGGGGAAAATGAATGTGATGTGGTGGAGTTGGGCTAGACATAGCCAAAACCCATATTCTCATTCCTAATTAATAGCTAATAGCTAGAGATTAGTGCAGCTATTAATCCAAACATGATTGGGCTGATTAAATTGTGTCTAGTGGTTCGAAAGAACTCTAGAAAGAGATATTTATGAGGTTGAAAAATATAGAACGCCCACCTGTCCAAAGTTATTTACACAATTTGAAATGATGAGATGATCTAGCATAGCCTTATAATTAGCACAACATCTACACCACACCTCTAGTCCCTCTCATTATTGTCTACAACTTTGGTTAGTTTCCTATTCTAATTAGCTGAGTTAGAATCTATACCATATTATTAGCATCATGTCTCCTCCAAAATATTTATTGCTTTGTTTTCTTTTGAGTGGTGCGAACTAATTTCTTTTCCAAACAACAGTTGCGCATATTACTTGTTAGTCTCTGTGGGATTCTACCCCAACATCCTTCAGGATATTTATTTTGATACAACGACCGTTTACGCTCTTTTGTGATGAAGAGTGTATTTTGGACATCATAAAACATAGCACCATTGCCAGGGACTAGCGCTTGATATTCTTGTGTTGATTGTTAATATGAATTAGCCTTGCATCTTAGTTGTTGGCGTTGATCTTACTGTAATTATTAAGTAAATTCATATGAGACATCACTCACAAGCAGGGGATAGCTCAGTTGAGGGTAATACAGAGCATGAAGAAGATAATTTGGTGATGCTTGAAATTGCAGGAACCATTCGCCTACCGCCCACGGTAGGGAATGCCGTGTTCCATGTCCTGCTACATTTGCTACAGATGAAAGGGATATTTGGGGGAAAACTGAGTGAGGACGCAAATTGCCACTCGAGAAATTTCTTAGAGATCTGCCAGCCTTTCAACATAACAAATGTAAGTCAAGAGCCTATCAGGTTAAGACTCTTCCATTCTCCCTAACGGGAGAGGCGAGTATGTGGTTGGAGGAACTCCCTCTAGGTTGCATTACATCGTGGCAAGAATTGACTAAAGCATTTTTGGATCGTTTCTTCCCTCCATCAAAAATATTGTAGCTGAGGGATGATATCACGAACTTTAGGCAAGAGCCAGGAGAATCGTTGCATGAAGCATGGCTAAGGTTCAAGAAGAAGGTTTCCCTTTGCCCCAACCATGGTCTCCTTGATGGAGTGCTCCTTCAAAGTTTTTACCGAGTTCTAGACTCCATTAACAAATCCGTTGCGAATAATTAGCCAGAGGATCAATCATGGATCAGACATATGGATTAGCTAAGGCCCTTTCAGATAGAATGACAAAGACAAATTGGGCATGGCATACGACAGAGATCAATGTATCGACACATGATGTTGATTCTAGTGTGTTGGAAGCTGAGTTGCGAAAAAGAGATGAAGAGCGAGATGAGAATCTTGCCAAAATGATGATGCAGCTGGAACTAATGACAAATCATGTGAAGGGGGTAGGACTCAATGTTGTGAATGCTGTAGGTATGCAAGGTCCATTGCATTTTGAAGGAGAATCATCGCCACTGAGATACGATGAGGAGTGCCAGTACATGGAAAATTAGATGGGGGTTTCTCGACCTGGGTTTCGAGGGACAAATTAAGGCCCTTGGCGCCCATAGGAAGAGAACCAAAGTTGGAGAATTGTGACGTACAATGATGGCCCGATAGAAATGAATGATGGGGCACTAGAGAGAAAAATCAAGAGGGAGATCATTATCATCGAAGTTCAAACCCATATGTTCCACTTCTTAAAGCTGAGAACGCCCAAAATCAGCCAGGTGCTAGCAATGTAGGTAACTCAAAAATTGAAGAGATGTTAGATAGAGTCCTCAAAAAAGTGGAATAAACCTACAGTGGGGTCAAATAATTGAAAGAGGAGGTGTCTAACCTTGCCTAAACTGTGAGTTCCCATTCAGCCTCCATTAAGCATTTGGAAGCTCAAATGAATCACTTTTCCTCTCAAATGATCCCCCAAATGAAAGGAACACTCCCAAGTGATACAATGCCAAACCCGAAGAAAGATAGTCAATGCATGGCCATCATCACGAGGAGTGGTAAAATGGTTGGAGATGCAGGTGTGAAGCCTAGGGAGGTTGTTGCTCCTAAAACAAATGATGAAAATGAATTTGAAGTGGTGCCAAAAGCACCAAGTGGTGGTGAAAATGTTGAAGAAGAAGGTGAGAGAGAGGCTGATGAAGAAAAGGCAGGCATGAAGGCCTCAAATAATAAAGAACAAGAATCAAGAGCTCTACCCCCTTATCCACAACAGTTAGCCAAGAAAAGGAAGGATGATCAGTTCAGTAAATTTATCATCATGTAAAGTAAATTTTCCATTAATATACAGTTGGTGGATGCCCTACTTCAAATGCCCAGATATGCCAAGTTCATGAAAGAGCTGTTGAAAAAGAAGAAGGTGGTAGACATGGGCACCAGAGAGACAATGCTCACTGTAGTGTAATGATAATGAGCAAACTTGCCCCAAAGAGAAGATCCAGGAGCCTTCACAATTCCTTGCACTATCGAGTTATGTGTGTTTAAGAAAGCCCTCTGCGATCTTGGCGCAAGTATAAATCTGATGCCCCTTATCATCTTCAAGAAATTGGGGTTTGGGAACACTAAACCCATATCAATGAGGTTGTTAATGGCTGATCGCTCCATAAAGAAACACGTGGGTGTGCTAGAGGATGTATTGGTGAGGGTGGATAAATTTATTCTACTAGCTGATTTCATGGTTCTTGATTGTGAAATGGATTTAGAAATGTCAATCATTCTAGGGATACCATTGTCGCCATTGGTAGAGCTTTGGTAGATGTGGAGCTAGGTGAGCTCAAGTTCCGAGTTGAAAGTGAAGAGGTCAACTTTAAGGTGTGTCATTCCATTGAACCTCCAGATGAATGCAAAGTGATTGGAGTATTGGATGAAGAGAGCGAGTATAGAGGAGTGGAGATGAAGGAGGCTGAGTCAGAGGATGATCCTTCGAAGAATGAATGCTGAATGAATAATATGTCGTGCCACGACGTTAACTAAGGCGCTTCTTGGGAGGCAACCCAAGTGTCTTATTTTGAATATTTTCTGTCATTGTAGTTTTTTATTTTGTAGGACTAATGAGGTGAGAAGCAAGGAGAGGAAGCACAAAAACAAGGCAGGCAACGTACTAAACCGGCAAATCACCGATCCAGAAGCGCGAACCGCCGTGCCCTTAAGCATGCAAGTAGAAACCCGGGAACACGACTGTTAGACTGGCAGTTGAGCAGGCGGAATGCTGATGCAAAATCGCATATCGCCATTTTATCATTGGTGTGACCCAGAATACCTGAGCAATGGGTGCCTAGGCGACAACCCACCAGCAGAACGCCAAACCTAATTCACAAAATTCCGATCAATCGCCGGTTGCTGGATAGTATACTAGGCACAAAATCAAGCATGAGATGGTAAGGCGGTGAACCGGTAAAGGTACGGGTTATTTTTAAAATCTTCACCAAATGTGGACCCACCTGACCCAAAATCTACTGGAGCCACCCTAATCTGAAAAATACCCCTTAGAGTTCCCTATTTCCTCTTTTTACCACTTTCCCACACACCTTTTTATTTTTCCAACACCCCACCTTTCCATATTTCCACAACTCCCTCTCTTCCACTTCCCATACAATTAACTCACCATTAACCATCCACCTCCTCCTAAACCAACCACACTCTCATCTGCTCACTTATAAAATACCTCACCCTTTCCACATAATTTTCACTACACTCACAACCTTCCTCTCTACTAAAGAATTTTCAAGAGTTTGTTATTGTTGAGCATTACCAAGCTCTCGCAGCTTCAGCTAGTCTCTGCTAAATATTCTCTCAAGAGTGGTAATGTACCTTTAACTTTTGTATTTTTTTCAATGGTACTCTAGTTGCATATACATGTGGCTATGACATACATTCCCCTCCTTTTTACTACCTATCTCCCCAATATTTTCATGATTGTTTCTCTAAAATAGGTGTGGGGGAAGTTGCAGTTCTTATGTAGAGTTCAACGGGGTGAAGTCTGAGTAGCTCCAAAGGGATTAAAAAGAAATGATTTTCCCTATGATAGATTGGGTGATGTCATTCTTAATGGTAAATCATCATTTTGGTTTTTTCATGGGTAGAGGTAGTGCTTCAATATGATGTGAGTAAATGTATGTGAAATGGTGACATTAGAGTTCATGGTGATGCAGTGGGACGACGACTATCAGTTATTCACTAGTCGGGTCCGGCGGAACACCGATAGAACGCCGGCTCGAACTAATGTTGGCCTCTGGCTACTGCTTTGATCCTGTGTTACATCGGCAGTTCGCAGATCAAGACTGGTGACTCGCCTCTGCTACCCCAGTATACTATTTCTCACCAGCGATCCGCGGATACCATCCTGCGGCTCGTTGGTGCTGCCAATTCTTTGAATGATAATTTTTCATCTTTGCTTCTCATTGCGGCTGCCACTAACATCGTATTTGCAGACAATGTCTTCATCCAAGAACACCGGTAAGGGCAAGGCCCCAGCCTGATCAACCACCAAAGGCAAAGGTAAAGCCAAGGCCTCCGTAACACCCGCTAATTCTAGGAAGGCCATTATGTTTTGTGTGCCCGACATGAAGGGGCGCAACGCCATATGCAAGGGCCGGTCAATCATGGTCAAAAAGAGGTTTAACTTGGTGGGGTTGCACGGTGACCTTCCCAACATCATCACTCAATTCATGAATAGGCAATGGCACACTTTTGCTAACCCACTCCCGTTCTACGCATCCTAATAGGCAAGGAAGGACAGCATGAACCACAGAGGCAAAGTCGATGACTTCCTGCCTACCTTCAGTCATGGTATGAGGGGCGGAGATGGACATAACTCTGGCAGCTATCAACTATCTATCCTGCAGGATGAGATTGACACTAGCTCAGAGTACATAGCCAAGATTGCTGACAAGAATAACCAATTCACTTGGATAGCCCCTATCATTGCGGATGACACACCTCTTTGGGCATCCGTGGGTGGCAAAATTTCTCGCCATGATCTGAAGTTTGAGGCCAAATTGTGACTGAATTTCATCTGTGGCCGCATCATCCCTTCTAAAAATGAACAGTGGGCCAGCTTAGAGACGACTATTCTCAAAGCCTATATCATGAAAGCCTGTATCATGTCCGGAGTCCCCATTAACTTTTGGGAGATTATGGCCCAGCAAATGAAGCGAAAAGCAAGACAGGCCAGCACCTCCACGCCATATGCCATGCTTATTTCTCAGATGTGCTCGGAAGCGGGAGTTCCATTGTTCCCTGATGAGACCTCTGTTCCTGCCTCGGGAGTGATGACAATAGACAGGAACAGAGATGCCGAGGCACCCACAATTAAGCGGAAGTGGATGCAAGCTTTTGGTTTGGCAGAGGGTTTACTATCCCATGGGTCGGAGCAGTTGACACATGCCCTAGATTTGAACATATCTCACCAAGAAGCTTTCGGCCAAACCTCCGGTGACATACCTCTTCGGGGAGCATCACCCCCTCCAACATCCTTCCAACCAAGTGATATCCAAAGACTCTTGGAAATGACCAACTCTCATGAGAGTCAACTTCAAAAGTTGTCTAGGAGCCTCCCTACACTCATCGCTCAAATAGTTCAAAGGGAGCTGAAATCTATGTATGAGAGTCTTACAACATTGTCCAAACAGGTGGATGCAGTGGAGGGGGCTATCACCTCTCTCTGAACTAAAGTGAGGGAGTGGAAAAGTCAAACATCCGTGGAGGTGCCTGACATGAGTGCTCTTGATGCCACAATGGCCGCCCCTTCGATATTTCGAGACCCCATTGATGATTTGCTTGAAGGCTTGGAAGATGACACCGAAGATTTAGGAGAGGTGGACTTTGATGGCGAAACAAGAACAAGTGTAGTCGTTGATGACAATGATGAGGAGTGACCCACTCAGGGAGTCTCTAGCCCCCTTTATTTTGCATGCATACATTGGGGGAAATGTACTTTTTAAGTTGGGGGTAGGATGAGTGTTTTCTGGGGGGTCATTTGTGTTTCATTTTGTGATGGTTTGATGTAGCCCTTGTCGGGCTTTTTTGTTTATTTGATGAAGAGTTGTGAGCCTTTGTCGGGCTCATTATTATTTTTAAGTACTGTTGATGATTGCCCCTGTCGGGCCGATTGTGTTGATAAAATCTGAATTAATGAAATGAATGAGTTTTTGGATGTTAGTATGTTTGTGATGAAAATTGAGTCCTTGCTTTTAATTGTTAAAGTTGCATTATGACCCAAGTCTTTTTGTTCACTTATGTAAATAGTAGAGTAGTAATCAAACTCCAAGGGTTTTCTTCATACCACAGTTCTTTCCCGAGGAGCATTTGTCTTTTTTTCTTCTTTTTTCTTTGTTGTCGAACCGGGTTGGAACTTCTTGATGATAGATTATGAGGAGACTCTCTTAAGAGAAAATGTCATGCCGTTCTTAAGTCTTTTGGGGAGTTGTTTTGAGAGGTACCACCAGAAAAATTTTTGAAATGAAATTTTGAAATGTAGCATGAAAATGAGAAAGGAAGAATACACATTTGAAATGAGAATGTGGCACTCTTTGTCATACATTGTAGATTCCTCGTTTGGCTTTTGAATTTGAATATTCTTATGTCTTGAATCAAGATCTTGTATGGATAATAACTTTTATGGCCACTTTGGGTGCGATGCCTTGTGTGGTAAGAATTTTTATGAATCTCACGCATAGCTTCTTGTCTAGAACATGCCCTAAGTGTGACCCAAGGCGAAATCCTAGATGTAGCTGCACGTAGAACATGATCTTAGACTCTCTTTTGTTAAGTCACTTTACCCAAAATGACCACCTTGAACATTAACTGTTGATAGCCAATGTTTGAGTCTTGGACCCTTTGAAAACACATTATACAAACCTAATGACCACATTTTCTTATCCTTCTCTTTGTAACCCATCCTCCCTAATTGCTAATGATTAAATAATGAAAAATGTGTCTTGAAGCCCAAGAAATGAGGAGCAAGATGGGAATTACTGTGAAACAAGGCAAAAGCCAAGTTTGCGGGTTAGCAAGAGTAGGGGGAAAATGAGAAGCCTAGAATTGAGGTAGCACTAAAATTGTGATGAGATGAGTGAATCAATGGGATGAAAAACCTCAAATCATCAAAAGAGGAAGAATAGTTAATAGGTGCTATATTTTGCATAGTTAAGGCTACATGTGAAATTCATAGATGTTTTAAGGGTGGCTCGTGTTACACAAAAGATGAAGATGATGAACAGGGAGAAATAAGGTGGAGTGATCTAAACAACATGTTGGGATACTACAGGCATTTGTAATGCATTAGGGAGGCATTAGTCACTAAATCCATACATGTATCCTACCCTTAGCCCTAGCCTTCATTACGTCCCACAAGTCCTAAGTGATCTTGAGTGCGGTTGCTCTATATTAGTGGCGAATTACATGAAGGGCAAGCCTATGGGTCGATTTGTGTGCATGAAGATTTCTTTCGGAAGAGTGAGCATGATCATTTCTTTCTACAATCCCTTGTGTGTATGCATTGATTTCATGATAAAGAATAGGGATTCTCTTTTCTGCGAGTGCCATCATTCCTTTTGAGGACACAATTTTATTAAGGTAAATGTGTGCATAAGGCATGAGAAGTACAAGCTCTAAGACAAACTTTGAATGTACAATGATTATGAATTAAGATGATTTGTGTACTTCGTGGATAAGCTATGCCCTTGTTTTGAAAAATGAAAGCTCTTGTGAATCATGTTATAGAATTGTGGTGGCTCTTGTGAATCTTGAAAAATGAAAGCTCTTGTGAATCTTGAAACTTTTTCATTTTTGTTTTTTGGGGAATTTGCTTCTCTTTTTCTGTGAGTTGGTGAATATTTTTGGGTTGTCATGAATTAAGTAGTCCTTGATGTATAAACTTATGTGGAGTGGCATGTTTTCAACTGATAAGAACTACATTACTTGAGGACAAGCAATGGTTCAAGTTTAGGGGTTTGATGAGTTGGTAACCAACTCATTAGGGTTAGCTTAATTTTCGAGTCATTTATATGAATTTTATGCCAATTTTGACTTTTTATGTGGAGATATCTGATTTGAAGAAATAGAGCAAGAAGTGGGGTAAAAAGAAAAAAATCATATGAACATCGACGCTCTACCGGAGAACACCAGCGAAACATAGGCCAACACGATGCTCCACTGGAGAACAATGGTGAAACACCGGCCAACCGCAGATGATCACTGCCTTGAGGAACTAAAGCAACCAGCGGTCGTGGACATCAACTAGCGACTCCCCGGTTAACTCGCCTATTGGCACATGAACTTGCCGGATCAAAGAGAAAGAAATTGGCGTAGCGTGGTTGGAGGTCAGGCAATCACCAAAGGATGCTGGAAATCACTGAAGGAGCAGTAGATGACAGACGGTGGTTTGTAGAATGTAACCGCTGAACCACTTATACTTTCGCAAGTGCCAAAATGCCGGAGCAGGGGCAATTGCGTCCAACACTACAAAAGAGGGGATTGGTGTGCATGTCAGATCTTAACTTGAGCTTCTTAAACATTTTTGTTGCTGAGGCAGAAAGTAGAATTCCATTGGTGAAAATTTTTAAATCTTGTTTTTCTTTTCTTCATCTTCTTCTTTAGCAAGGTACCACCATTGTTGAAGATATATTTTTGAATTTGATTTTGCTGTTCTTATTATTGAAATCAATCGGTTTAAGTTGAATATGCTCTTTATTTTCTTAACCATGAGTAGCTAAATCATCAACTAGAGGTGTGTGGTAATGAATGCTTAATTAGATTGGGTATTGGTAGATTCATCTCAATATTGTTTAATTAGTGTAAATCTGTTAAGTTCTCTCCAATTTATAATTGATGATCCATAGTTGCAGATGTGGGTCTACTTTCCTTACTTGATTTTTGCTTGAAAGAGAAGAATTGAGTATTGGGAGAGAATTTGATGGGGAAATAGATGTGATATTGTGGAGTTGGGCTAGACATAGCCAAAACTAATATTCTCATTCCTAATTAATAGATAATAGCCAATGATTAGTGCAGCTAATAATCCAAACTAGATTGGGCTGATTTAAATGTGTTTAGTGGTTTGGAAGAACTCTAGAAAGAGGTATTTATGAGGTTGAAAAATATAGAATGTCCACTTGTCCAAAGTTATTTACACAATCTAAAATGATGAGATGATCTAGCATAGCCTTGTTTAATTAACACATCATCAACACCACACCTCTAGTCCCTCTCATTATTGTCAACTTTAGTTATTTTGCTATTCTAATTAGCTGAATTAGAAAATCTCTACCATATTGTTAGTGTCACCAGTCCATTTTGAATTTCCCTGCGAGATATGATTTAAAAGTGGATACAACTTGTAACACCCCAAAAGTCCCTAAGATCAGACCTGAGGACTGAAATGGAGAAGAAAAGGAAAATCTATACCAAGCCACAGAACGATTCATCAAGTGACTCATTAAGTTACTTGACGGATCGTTGAGTGACCCATTAAGTAATGGAAAGTTGGGGGAAAATGTTGACTCCTAAAATACTTCATGAATTGGGGGACGAGTCTGTAATACCCCGAAGAGGCCTAGGTCTATGGGAATTGAATTTGAAAAGTGCAGAAAACTGGCAAAAACATCACAAGACGGGTGACCCAACGACTCGTGGTTGGATACCACGAGTCGTTGTAAGCTGTCATGGTTTGGGAAGTTCAGGGAATCAATGGACGGTGTAACGACTCGTTGGCAGAAACGAGTCATTGTTACCAGTCGTTGGAAGGACTGGACTAAGGCTGAGGGGGGAACAACAAGGCATCCCACGATTCGTTGTGAGAGGCAACGACCCGTTGTTTCTAGTCGTTGTTTGAGGGTTAAGGATGTCAGTGCATTCAACTGATGGATACCACGACTTGTTGGATGCCACCACGAGTCGTGGTGAGACTTGTGGAAAGGAAAGTCTGAATGGTCAAGGGGTTGAAAACGATCGATCCAACAATCCGTTGATTGAAGAAATGACTCGTCTTGACGAGTCATGGAAAGAATCTGATGATGTCATGGTGCAGTGGACCCAACGAATCGATACCACGAGTCGTGGTACGTTGCAATGACCCGTTGGGTCGGTCGTTGGTTCGTCCGAAGAAGTTTTCAGGGAAATAATCTCAAGGGCATTTTTGACTTTTCCACATTTTAAGACCCTAAAACTATATTGTTTTGGATATTTTTCTGAGTGTGATAAGATGAGTTAAGTCCTTTATGCATGCCCATTCTCATGCAAAAGCTTAGAGAGATTTTTTGGAGATTCAAGGTTTTCTTCCCCCAAGTTTCCATCTATTTCTTGTGGGTATTCAAGGAACTTCGCATCAATCCATTTCCAGGTATGTAGGGTTTTAGAATGGGTATAAATTCTTCCTCANGCAGGGGCATATAAACACGATTTCGCTCTCTCTCCCAAAGAATTCACATGGTATTCAAGGAACTTCGCATCAATCCATTTCCAGGTATGTAGGGTTTTAGAATGGGTATAAATTCTTCCTCACTCATGTCCAAATTTCAATTTAAATCATGAATCCTCCTATTCAATCCTATGGGTTTTTACCCAAATGCATGAAAATGTAGTTTCTCTTTATGGGTATGATTTAATTAAGTTTTAATTATTGAATTATGAATGATGGGCAGGTTTTATTATTATTTTCTTTCAACCATGTTTCAAGCTTTTTAAATCTAAAATGCCTATTTGACGAAGGTTCATGAAAGTTATGATTTACGATGAATATGCAATATTTTGAAATTATTGATGACGGAAAAAGCATGCATTCAAGTACCCATGTTTATGAGCATATTTTGAAAGAATTGAATATGATGAAGTATTGAGCAATACCCACATGTTGAAGAATGATTTATGATTTATGAAGCAAATTATATGATTTTTCAATTTATGATGTTGGCCGATGAAAAAGGGCCTATGATTCTTGGCTAAGCATGTTTTAAAGGGGATCAATGATGATAAGTGTTATATTTTAGCCAATGAATTTAATGCATGATGACATTGATTACGTATGAGCCTATATGCATATTTCTGGGAGCCGCGTCTAGCACCGAGCAGCCCGGTGTTCAAAGGACTACGCCGGTGTCTCATAACCACGTGACACCGTTTGTTTCTATGATATGATGTATTGATAATGATCCCCTCAAGAGTGATGTCACGCCTAATGCATGACCCTCGTCTGGCAAGACAGGGTCGGCTCTGTCCATTTGAGCGAGATAGTGGGGCATCATGAAAGGCTCTACCATGATGGTGTCGGTTATGGCGAGTCCTCCCATTATTCCACATGTTTTATGCATTGTTATGTTTATGTTATAGGCTCAAGTTATGTTTTTGATAAAGTTTACTTACGATTATGAAAATGAATGATTACGAATGATTTGAAAGTCTTGAGCCTTATGTTTTATCACGAAGATTTTGATGTAAGAATGATGTCCTCTTATATTTATTTATGAGTTTTATTTAGCCTAAAATGCCCGTTTTACTTACCCTTCATACTCGGTACATTCCACGTATTGACCGCATACTTTCTATGTTGTATCGTTTCATGATACAGGGTTGGGATCTCAAGCTCATCCTCACCCTTAGTCCATCTCATCTTACGCTTTCAGTTTATTGGTGAGTCCTCTTGTTCCAAGGGCTGTTTGGAAGACTTTCATGTTATTTATGTTTTAGTACTGGTCGGGTTAGTTGGCGATGTTGTCCGTCAACCCATCTTATGTATTAGAGGCTTTCAGACAAGTATGTAGTATTCGGCTGCGTATATGTCTGGTATTTCCTGATGTTATGCTATATTTACGTTTCCGCTATGTTTTTATGATTATCATTCCGTTTATTTGAATGAGATTAGTTGTATGCATGTGCCATGGGTCGACTTTGGGTCTCTCGGGGTTCCTTGTCCCGTGTCTATGATCCAAGTGTACGTTTGGGTCGTGACAAATTTGGTATCAGAGCCATAGGTTTGGAGTGTCCTAGGGTGTCTGAAAGTCGCGTTAGGTAGAGTCTTTTTCATGGGTGTGAAGTGCGCCACACCTATGACGAAGAGGCTACTAGACGTTTTATAAATGTTCCCTTCTTTCATGTTCTATGTCGTGCGATGAGAAGTCTCTCCATCTTTCTAATTCGTGCGATTCGTGATTGCAGAATTATGGCTCCCTAAAAAATGAATGGAAGGAGGAATGAGAATGATGAAGGCTACGGAGATGGCAATGACCATGGGCATCAGCAAGCCCCACCTGTTCAAGAGCCCCAGGCACCAGAGCCAGCCGCTCACGCTGAGTTTCAGGCGGCTATTTAGATGTTGCGCAGGCCTTGACCGCTCAGGTCAACCAGCAAGCTGTTGCACAGGTCCCACGGAACGACAATGCAGCAGCGGCTCGGATTAGAGACTTCTTAAGGATGAACCCTCCTGAGTTCATGGGATCAAAGGTGGATGAGGATCCACACAAATTCATTGAAGGGATCTTGAAGGTCACTCAGGTTATGGGGGTTACAAATGGGGAGTGTGTTGACTTGGCCTCTTATCAGCTAAAAGAGGTCGCTCATATTTGGTACAAGCAATGAAAGGACAGCAGGTCAGCGGGAGCGGGCCCTATTAGCTTGAATGAGTTCCACGTGGCTTTTCTCGATAGGTTCTTCCCTCGAGAGATGAGGGAGTTGATGGCAGCTGAGTTTGTGAACCTTAAGCAGGGAAAGATGTCAGTGCTGGAGTATTCGCTTGACTTCACTCGTTTGTCAAAGTACACCACAGAGCTAGTGATGGATCAAAGGGCGCGGATGACCTAATTCGTTCATGGTGTGGCTGGGTATTTAGACAAGGATTGCAGGACTGCCATGCTTCACCAGGATATGAAGTTTCCTCGCATAGTGTTGTACGCCCAGCAGATGGAGGCAGCTATACGAGGGAGAGGGAGGCAAAGAGGGCTCGTACGGATAGCCGTGGGTTTTTGCATCAGTGGTCTGGCGATGGTTACCGTCCACAGTTTCAGCAGAAATCACTAGCCCCAGCACCATCATTAGCTAGTGTTCCATCCAGACCCAGGGGTGATAAGAGGCGCAGGGCATTAG
>JACEIK010003917.1:128055-148750 GCA_018107945.1 Datura stramonium
GTGAGGAATTGGCCCAGACCGGTGAATCCTTCATAATTCTTGGGCTTAGCAGGCTACTACCGAAGGTTTATTGAGGGTTTCTCATCTATTGCAGCCCCACTGACCAGGTTGACTCAGAAAAAGGTGAAGTTCCAATGGTCGGATGCTTGAGAGAAAAGCTTCCAGGAATTGAAGACCCGACTCACTTCAGCACCAGTATTGACTTTACCCGAGGGTACTGATGGCTTTGTTGTATATTGTGATTCGTCGAGAGTCGGATTGGGATGTGTGTTGATGCAGCGTGGGAAGGTGATAGCATATGCCTCTCGACAGTTGAAGGTTCACGAAAAGAATTACCCGACCCATGATCTTGAGTTGGCCGCGGTGGTGTTTGCACTGAAGGTATGGCGGCATTACTTGTATGGGGTTCACGTGGACGTGTTCATGGATCACAAGAGCTTGCAATACATGTTCACGCAGAAAGATCTTAATCTTCAGCAAATGAGGTAGTTGGAGTTGCTAAAGGACTATGACATGAGCGTCCTCTACCATCCAAGCAAGGCTAATGTGGTTGCGGATACGCTCATTAGGCTCTCTATGGAGAGTGTGTCCCATGTGGACGAGGGAAAGAAGGAGTTGGTGAGAGATGTCCATCGACTTGCAAGGTTGGGAGTTAGATTGATCGACTCGACTGATGGCAATGTTATTGTGCAGAATGGATCAGAATCGTCCTTAGTGGTCGATGTCAAATCTAAGCAAGATGGGGATCCGATTTTGAGAAGGTTTAAGGAAGCGGTGCGGAGTCAAAATGTGGAGGTTTTCTCCCAAGGGGGAGATGGTGTCCTTCGATACCAGAATAGGCTATGTGTTCCGGACGTTGATAATATGAGAGTCCAGATATTGCATGAGGCACATGGTACCAGATATTCCATCCATCCGGGATCCATGAAGATGTATTGGGACTTGCGAAAAATCTATTGGTGGGATGGTATGAAGAAGGTTATCGCAGAGATCGTAGCCAAGTGTCCAAACTGTCAGCAAGTGAAGGTTGAGCACCAAAGGCCGGGAGGTGTACTTCAGGATATTAGCAGAGATTAATATGGATTTTGTTACAAGCCTACCTCGTACTCGCCGACACTATGATTCCATTTGGGTGGTGGTAGATAGGTTAACAAAGGTTGCACACTTCCTACCGGTCCAGACCACCGATTCAGCGGATGATTATGCCAAGTTGTATATCCAGGAGTTGGTTTGGCTTCATGGAGTGCCCTTGTCTATTATTTCAGACCGAGGTACTCAGTTTACCTCCCAGTTTTGGTGGTCTTTTCAGAAGGGACTTGGGACTCAAATTAAGCTCAGCACAGCATTCCATCCGCAAATGGATTGCCAGGTAGAACGAACAATCTAGACTCTTGAGGACATGTTGAGGGCATGTGTTATGGATTTTAAAGATAGTTGGGATGATCATTTGCCCTTAATCGAGTTTGCTTACAATAAGAGTTATCACTCCAGTATGCAAATGATACCGTTTGAGGCTCTTTATGGGTGAAGGTTTAGATCTCTCATTGGATGGTTTGAGGTTGGCGAGGCAGCTATGATAGGGCCAGATTCGGTTCACGATGCGATGGTGAAAGTTCAGTTGATAAGGGACCGGTTGAAAACCGCCCAGAGTCGTCAGAAATCATATGCCGATGTGAGGAGAAGAGATTTGGAGTTTGAGGTGGACGATTGGGTATTTCTAATGGTATCTCCCATGAAGGGATTCATGCGGTTTGGGAAGAAAGGGAACTCAGTCCCCGCTATGTGGGTCCCTACCGGGTTATGAGGAGAGTTGGTAAGGTGGCGTATGAGTTGGACTTGTCTTCAGAGTTAGCTTCAATTCATCCCGTCTATTCATGTGTCACTTTTGAAGAAGTGTTTGGGTGACCCAACCTTGGTAGTCCGGCTAGACAGCATTGGGGTAAAAGACAGCCTCAGTTATGAAGAAATTCCCATTGAAATTTTGGATCGTCAGGTACGGAAGTTGAGAAACAAAGAAGTAGCTTCAGTTAAAGTATTATGGAGAAATCAGTATGTTGAGGGATGTACGTGGGAAACCGAAACAGATATGATGGTTGGATATCCACATTTGTTCTCTACCGGCTTAGTTCCGACTTGAGGTACCAGTTTTTGCCCTAAGAATCTGTCTAGTTTTTATGTTCAATTCATGTGTGAAAGTTTTTTTTATGTGTATGAATGTGTATGTGAAGTAGATCAGTTCAGTTATGTGGTTTGGTTCGGAGGTAGTCATTCCGTGAAAATTTTGATTAAAATGATTAGTATATGGCTATGATAAATTGTATGTTTCTGGTTGTTGCTTGTTTTCTACATTCGAGGATTAATGTTTTCAAGGGGGAGATATTGTAATACCCCGAAGAGGCCTAAGAATAGACCCGAGAGTTGAATTTGAAAAATGAAAAAAACTGGCAAACATATCACAGGACGGGCGACCCAAAGACTCGTGGTTGGATACCACGAGTCGTTGTAAGCCGTCGTGGTTTGGTAAGTTCACGGAAGAAGTGAAGACAACAGAAGGTGTAACAACGAGTCATTGTTACCAGTCATTGGAAGGACTGGACTTAGGTGAGGGGGGAACAACGGGGCATCCCACGATTCGTTGTGAGAGGCAATGACCCGTTGTTTCTATTCGTTGTTTGAGGGTTAAGGATGTCAGTGCATTCAACAGATGGATACCACGACTCGTTGGGTGCCACCACGAGTCGTGGTGAGACTCGTGGAAAGGAAAGTCAGAATGGTCAAGGGGTTGTAGTGGTCGATCTAACGATCTGTTGATTGAAGCAACGACTCGTCCTGACGAGTCGTGGGAAGAATCCGAGGATGTCATGATGCAGTGGACCCAACGAATCGATACCACGAGTCGTGGTACATTGCAATTACCCGTTGGGTCGTCATTGGTCCGTCTGGAGCAGTTTTCAAGGAAATAATCTCAAGGGCGTTTTGGATATTTTTCTGAGTCTGATAAGATGAGTAAAGTCCTTTATGCATGCCCGTTCTCATGCAAAAGCTTAGAGAGATTTTTGGGAGACTCAAGGTTTTCTTCTCTAAGTTTCCTTCTATTGCTTGTGGGTATTCAAGGAACTTTGCATCAATCCATTCCAGGTATGTAGGGTTTTAGAATGGGTGAAATTCTTCCTCACCCATGCCCAAATTTAAATTTAAATCATGAATCCTCCCATTCAAGCCTATAGGGTTTAACCCAAATGCATGAAAATGTGATTTCTCTTTATGGGTATGATTTGATTGAGTTTTAATTATTGAATTATGAATGATGGACAGGTTTTATTATTGTTTTCTTTAAATCATGTTTCAAACTTTTTAAATCTAAAATGCCCATTTGATGAAGGTTCATGAAAGTTATGATTTACGATGAATATGCAATATTTTGAAATTATTGATGACGAATAAAGCACGTATTCAAGTACCCATGTTTATGAGCATATTTTAAAGAATTGAATATGATGAAGTATTGGGCAATACCCACATGTTGAAGAATGATTTATGATTTATGAAGCGAATTATATGATTTTTCAATTTATGATGTTGGCCGATGAAAAAGGGCCTATGATTCTTGGCTAAGCATGTTTTAAAGGGGATCAATGATGATAAGTGATATATTTTAGCCAATGAATTTAATGCATGATGCCATTGATTATGTAAGAGCCTATATGCATATTTTTGGTAGTCGTGTCTAGCACTGAGCAGCCCGACGTTCAAAGGACTACGCCGGTGTCTCATAATCACGTGCCACCATGGGTTTTTAAATGATATGATGTATTGATAACGATCCCCTAAAGAGTGATGTCATGCCTAATGCACGACCCTCGTCTGGCAAGACAGGGTCGGCTCTACCCACTTGAGTGAGATAGTGGGGCATCATGAAAGGCTCTACCATGATGGTGTCGGTTATGACGAGTCCTCCCATTGTTCCGCATGTTTTATGCATTGTTATGTTTATGTTATTGGATCAAATTATGTTTTGATAAAGTTTACTTACGATTATAAAAATTAATGATTACGCATGATTTGAAAGTCTTGAGGCTTATGTTTTATTACAAAGATTTTGATGTAAGAATGATGTCCTTCTCTTATATTTATTTATGAGTTTTATTTACACTAAAATGTCTGTTTTACTTACCCTGCATACTCGGTACATTCCACGTACTGATCGCATACTTTCTATGTTGTATCGTGTCATGATACAGGGTCCGGATCTCAGGCTCATCCTCACCCTTAGTCCATCTCAGCTTATGCTTTCAGTTTATTGGTGAGTCCTCATGTTCTGAGGGCCGTTTGGAAGACTTTCATATTATTTATGTTTCAGTATTGGTCAAGTTAGTTGGGGATGTTGTCCCATCAACCCATCTTATGTATTAGAGGCTTTTAGACAAGTATGTAGTACTCGACTGCGTATATGTCTGGTATTTCCTATTGTTATGCTATAATTAATTTTCCGCTATGTTTTTATGATTATCATTCTGCTTATTTGAATGAGATTAGTTGTATGCATGTGCCATGGGTTGACTGGGGTCTCTCAGGGTCCCTTGTCCAGTGCCTACAATCCGGGTGTACGTTTGGGTCGTGACAGAGTCATTAATCCACCTAACAACCCATTAAATGACTTTGAGTGAGAAAAGTGGGTGAATGGTCGTGATTTAGAGAGTATTAATGAGTGGTGAAGTGATCCGTAAAGTGTCATGACGAATCGTTAAGTGGGGGCATAAAGAAAAGATCAAAAAGTTGAAACATTGGCCAATGGTAACAGATGGCACCTAACGACTCGTCTAGTGACCTAAAGAGTCGTTAGGCCAGTCGTTGGGTCTGCTAGTGTGATTTTTCTAGTCATGTTTTTAATGGTACTTTCATAATTCCCAAGTTTCTAACTCCTAAATTAAGTCATTTTAAGACTCCTAAAGGGCGTTTTTAAAGGTTTTAATCATCCTTAACCCTCATTCTACTCATATCACCTCTAAGTGAAGATCAAATCCCCTCAAGAGAAGCTAGGGTTCTTCATCAACTTTCATATCATTTCCATTTAGGTCTTCAATCAAGTTGAGAATTCTTCAAGCTCAGGTATGTAGGGCTATGAATGAGGGGTTTCTTCCACCCTCATGCCCTTCCCAAGTCAAATTTAGGATCCCCACCTCCCATGCCTATTTTTCAAAATCTAGGGCTAAATTGTTGAGAATGAATTCTCTCATGTTCTTCCATGAAATTAGTCTCTTTGAAATTCAATTTATGTTTCTATGGGTCCCTTATCAAATCCCTCATGAATTTATTAATCTCAAGTCTCAAATATGACTTTATGAACTTCTAGGGTTTGACCCAAATTGCATGAAACTCCATGATTCTCTTATGATTTCAAGCCTCTTAATAGTCAAGTTGTGAATTATGATTATAATGCATGTTCTCTACTAGAACAAAGTATGATGATTTTACCCTATTATGCATGATTTTTATGAAATTCAAGTCTATGTGTTATGACCTATCTTCGACACTATTTCTATTGCTAGTTCACTTGTATTAACATGTTATAACTTTCATGATTTAAACTATCCATGTAAAGCATGTTTCATGATTATGATATGAGCACTGTATATATTTCGGGAGTAGTATTTAGCATCGAGTAGGCCGGGGTTCCATTACATCCAGGTCTCAGAATTACGTACCAATATAACCATGATGAGGTCCTCTACGTGAGTGCCTCCCATGCCCTGAGGGGCCATCAAAGAGTGATATCACTCCTTTTCATGGTCCTACCCTTGTCACAGTATGGACACCCTCCTAACTAGGGTTTTATAGGTCGGGCTCTATGTATGCTCATGTGGGGTATGCCAGTTATAAGAATCTCCTATTGTTCCTCATATTTTATGTTACTCATGTTCATGTCTTATAATATTATGTTTTCTAGCATGTTTGACCCATTGATCAGTTTATGAGTATTCACTTATGATTTCAAGTGTGGAACATTATATGACTTCTATTTCTAAACCTTGGGTCATTATGTTTAGCTTATGAGGAATATCTCATTATTATGATTACTTCAAGAATATGTATTTTAACATATTGTCCTTACTCTCTTGCTCTATCTAATTTTATATTCATTATTTTAGTTTACTAGCCTATTTTACTATCTCTACATACTCAATATATTAAAAACTGACCACATACTATATTCTATAGCATCTCATAATATAGGTTCAGGTGATCAGTCTCAGCCTCGTCATTAGCCCCCTTCCCATATTAGACCAGCTCCATTCCTATCTGGGTGAGTCCTCATCTTCCTAGGATATTTATCAGCTTATACTTTATGTCTATGACTTTTAGTTTAAGACTTAGTGAGCTAGCTAGGGGTGTTGTCCCATCAGCTCATCTTATGTGTTGAGGATTTCAGACAGTTATGTAGTAGATGCTTCAACATGGTTGACTCATCTATATGCTTATGTTCTTATGTTATGTAGTACTTCCATTTATGTTGAGTTATAGTTTATTTTTACTTTAAATATACTACTTTAAATATACTCTCTTTCATGCTATATTTGTGCCATGGGTTAGCTTATAGTCATTCCTGATTCTAGGTCCCGTGTCTCGAGATGAGGTCCATGCTCAGGTCGTGAAAAACTTGGTATCAGACCAAAGGTTTAGGTATGTACTAGGGTGTCTGAAAGCTACAATAAGTAGAGTCTTTTCCATGAGTGTGATGCACGCCATGCTTATGGGGAAGAGGCTACGAAAACTTTCAGGAAAATTCCATTCTTTCATGATCTATGTCGTGTAATGAAGTACCTCTCTCCACTCCTCTAACTCGTGCTATACACGTTTGCAGAAATATGCCTTCCCCTCCAAGTCAACAGAAGAAGAAACGACAACGACAATGGCCATGGTAATGGGAAAGGAGTTGGGCACTAGCCAGCCCCACCAGCTCCAGCTAATCCCTTGCAAGAGCAAGTGACTCATGTTGAGTTCAGGGCTGCATTTCAGATGTTAGCTGATATTAGGCTTTTAAGCATGATCTTTTTCTTTGTTTTTAACTTATTTAAGAAGGTTTTGTGCCCTTTCTCTTTGATTTTGCAGGTATTGAACTTAAACAGGGAAAACATAGGAATTGAACTTAAGAGCAAAGTGCTGGAAGAAGAAGACCTACAGTTCGCAGTTGGCACCTGCAAAATGCAAGTCCCATGAATGATCACACTAGTTGGGAGCTGAAGAGTAGCTACAAAACGTAGTTAAGCACCTGTGAAATGCAGGTGCAACTGCAGGACACATCCAGGCTTCTCTAACCCAGAGCTGCAATAGACTGGCATCTCGCGGATGGGCACCTGTGAAATACAGGTGCCACTCAAGTGAGGTCTATGTTGAAAAGGGTAAAATTTTCCAGATCTGGCACAAGGATATCATAAATGCTTCTCAGGATGAAAATAGGAATCCGTGCACAAGAAAAGAGGAGAGACTTTTCCTAATTTGTGGACACCTTGATATTAGGAAAGGGGAACTTTTTGAATATGAATTTTTATAGAGAGAAAAAGAATAGAGAGAAGTGAGAGCTTTCCTTCTTCTTCTTCTTCTTCTTCTCCATGTTCTTAGGGTATGAACCCAACATTGAAGCGAATTTTAAAGATTAAATTTTCTACTTAATGGTGTTAATGAATCTTTTGTTGGTATAATCTTCTTATCCCTATTCATGAGTAGTTAATTTTATTGCTAGGGGTGTATTCTTGATAGGGGTTTAGAATGGATTGGGTGTTGTTGTTTTAGTTTTAGAATCACTTATCATGTATGAATCTAATGCTTTCTCTATGTATTAATTAAAATATTTATGATTGCAAACATAAATTGTGTTTACTTCTCTTGTTTTTGCTTGATAAAATGAAGTAGGATATGGGTGAGAAAGCATTAGTGGGGATTTGAGTTTTGAAGGTGTGGGGTTGGGCTAGAGATAGCCAAGACCCAGTTTCATAACTCATTCAAGAGTTAAGCCTAGAAATAGCTTAACTCTTCTTCAAGTTAATTTGGGTAATTTGATATGTGACCTTGGGGTTTGAGAGGACCCAAGTAAAATGTACTCAAGTGGTTGACAAACATCAGGTACAACCTTGTCCATGGCTATTCCTGCTTGTAGTTGGTTCTTTAGACTTAGCAATTAACCCCAATCCTATTGAAGCCTCGTCAATAGCACATCCCTAGTACTTGCTCTCATTGTTGCTTCAATTCATATTGCGCTGTTTTGCTAGTGCTTTTAGAATCATATAGTGATCTTATTTTCCCCCCAAAATTTACTTTACAAATTGTTATGCAATGATACTAGTTAGTTCTGATTGATATAACTTTAGTAGCAATCAGTCCTCATTCCCTCTGGATTTGAGCCCAACTCATAGTTGGGTAAATTATATTGCATACAATAGTGTACACTCTCTCACTTTGAGAAGTGGATTTGGAGGTTATCATTAGCATAGGCCATGACCGCCCAAGTCAACCAACAAGCTATGGCTCATGTGAACCATAATAGGAATGCGGCAGTAACCAGGGTGAGAGACTTCAATAAGAAAAACCCACCTTAGTTTCATGGGTTAAAAGTGGACGAGGAATCACAAGAGTTTATTGAGGTGGTCCAGAAGATTACCAAGGTTATGGGTGTTTCGGGAGAGAAAAGTGCAGACTTTGCCTCCTATCAGTTGAAGAGAGTTGGTCAAATATGGTTCCGACTGTGAAAGAAGAGCAGGGAAGTTGGTGCAGTCCCTATTGGTTGGGACGAGCTTGTTATGGCTTTCTTGGATAGATTCTTCTCAAGAGAAAATGGAGTATGCAATAATGTTCATAAAAAAGGCATTAGGGAGGTTCTAGTCATTACAACTAAAATGTCATCCTACCTTTATCCCTAGCCTTCATTATGACATCCAAGTCCTAATTGATTTTAAGTGTAGCAACTCTAAATTAGTGGCAAGTTACACGAAGGGTAAGCTTATGAGTCAAGTTGTATGCATGAGAATTTCTCTGTGAGAGTGTGCATATCTGTTTCATTCTATAATACCTTTGACTGTGAATTGCCTAAAAATTACATGGGATTCTCTCTTGAAATGAGTAGTATCACTTCCTTGGGGAACATGCTTGCACGTACCAAAAGATGTGGTTGAGACAAGAATACAGTGAGACTTAAGGCAAACTTTGACTGTGGATTTTTGATGACATAAGATGCTATATAAGCTTGCTTTGATAAACAATGACCCTTGTTTTGAATGAAGGAATCAATTGTGAATCATGTCAATTGATTATGGTCATCTCTTGAAGCATTTGTATATAGTGTTGAGTTTCCTCTTTTTCTTTGAGTCGGTGAACGATTTTGGGGTTGTTTGAGTCCTAGTGGTCCCTTGTGCAAAACCTCATATAGTGTGACATGCTTGCTTCCATCATTCATCTGTAAGGGAATTTCTTTCCTGAGGACAAGCAATGGTTCAAGTATGGGGGTTTGATGAGTTAGTAATTTACCAACTCATTAGGCTTTTAAACATGAGCTTTTGCTTGGTTTTTGAGCCAATTAGGAAGATTTTATGCCCTTTGCTATTGAATATTTGCAGGTTTTTAATTTAAATAGACAAAGCAAAGAATTGGAACAAAGAGCATGATTTGGGTTGAAAGAGAAGGATCGAGATTTCATTGGATTGACACTGGAGTAACACTAGCCAAATGTAGGAGGACACTGTAAGGAGATGGAAGGCACATCGGTGGAACGTGAATCAACACCTGCGAACCGGTGATGCCAATGCCAAACTATGGTAGGAGTCCCTGACCCTTAATTACATTGGAGCGGCACCTCGCGGATGGGCACCGGTGAAACGTTGGTTTCTGTGAGACCATCAGCAGAAGGCAAAAATCATCAAACAACAAGAAAAATGGAGTAGATTTAACCTACTTTTATACATTCTTTGGAAAGTACTGAACATTACATTCCTTGTCGTCAAAATATTGAATTGTACTGAATTGAATAGCTTTGAATTTTCTAGAGAGAAAGAAGAGAATTAACATTTGTTCATATTCTTCTTCTTCTTCTTCAAGGTAAAAACCTCCATTGAAGACAGATTTGATCTTTCTATTCACTCATAATGATTAAATCTATGAATTTATTTATCAATATGATTTTTATTATTCATCTATGAGTAGATAAATATTTTACTAGTGGTGTGTGCATGATTGGGGCTAAATTAGATTGGGTATTGCTAGATTGATCTTATAATTTCGCATTTACTATAAATATGTTCTTTTCTCCGAATTATAATTGAATTATCCATAGTTGCAAATGTGGGTTATGTTTACTTATTTTATTTTTGCTTGAAAAAGGGAATAGAATATGGGTAAGAATACAATGGTGGGTAATTGTGTCTTGATTATGTGGGGTTGGGCTAGAGATAGACAAAACCCATTTTCATGTACCCATTAGAGAGTTGCATCTAGAAATAGTTCAATTCTTGTCCAAGACATAATGAATGAATTAATTGAGACATTGGGGTTTGAGAAAATCCGAGGAAAAAGGCATCCAAGTAGTTGAAAAATATCGGGTGCTACCTTTTCCATGGTTATTTATGCTTGTGAATAATAATTTGATTTTCTAGTTAATTTCAATCCAATCGATGCCCCATCAATAACATACCCCTGGCCCTTGCTCATATTTGTTTATTCAATTTGGTTGCCTTGTTTTTTATTTGTAGTTGATTTAAATTCAAATTATGATCTTACTTTTCCCCAACATTTATTTTTCCATTTTTAATGCAATGATGCAATTTAGTTAAATTCAATAGACATCTTTTGTGCAATTAAATCTCTATTTCCTATGGATTCGACCATGACTCACGAGTTAGGTAAATATTGTGACAACCATTTACACTTTCTCCTTGTGAGGAGTGGATTTGGATGTCACCGGTCCTGCAAATATTAGGAGTGTTTTGAGTTTACTTGGCTACTACAGGAGGTTCGTAGAGGGATTTTCATCCATTGCAGCACCATTGACTAAGTTGACCCAAAAGAAGGCCAAATTTCAGTGGTTGGATGCTTGTGAAAAGAGTTTTTAGGAGTTAAATACTCGACTCACTTCAGCCCCCGTATTGACCCTACCGGAGGGTACAAATGGTTTTATTGTGTATTGTGATGCCTCTAGGGTTGATTTTGATTGTGTGTTGATGCAGCATGGTAAGGTCATTACATATGCCGCTAGACACCTTAAGACTCATGAGAAGAATTATTCGATGCATGACCTAGAGTTATTAGGTGTGCTATTTTCTTTGAAGATTTGGATACATTACTTGTATGGGGTTCATGTGGATGTGTTCACAGACCACAAGAGCCTTTGCATGTGTTCAAAGAGAAGGACCTTAATCTGTGGCAAAGGAGATTGTTAGAGCTTCTCAATGACTATGACATGAGCATCCTTTATCATCCTGACAAGGCCAATGTAGTGACAGATGCTCTTAGTAGGCTATCCATGGAGAGTGTGTCTCACGTCGAGGATGGTAGAAAGAAGTTGGTGAAGGATGTCCATAGGCTTGCTTGCTTAGGGGTTTGCCTTGCAGATTCCACAATGTTGGTGTTATGTTCAGAATGGATTGGAATCTTCATTGGTGACAGAAGTCAATTCTAGGCAAGAAAAGGATCCTATCCTAGTGAAGCTGAAGAAAGCTGTTCGGCATCAGAAAGTGGAGGTTTTCTCCCAAGGGGGAGATAGTGTACTCCAATATCAGGGTCGATTGTGTGTTCCGACTGTAGATGACTTGAGAGAGTGGATATCAAGAAAGGCTCATGGCTCTCGGTATTCTATCCATCCAGGTGCCACCAAGATGTACTATGATCTATGGGAAGTCTATTGCTGGAATGACATGAAGAAGGATATAGTTGAGTTTTTGGCTTAGTGTCTGAATTGCCAACAAGTTAAGCTTGA
The DNA here is from genome assembly GCA_018107945.1 of Datura stramonium. NCBI lineage: Eukaryota > Viridiplantae > Streptophyta > Magnoliopsida > Solanales > Solanaceae > Datura > Datura stramonium. Next base: position 140,015 of record JACEIK010003917.1, read on the forward strand.
GCATCAAAGATCTGTAGGTATACTTCAAGACATTAGCATTCCTACTTGGAAGTGGGAAGAGATCAATATGGACTTCATTACAGGCTTGTCTTGTACAGGCCGACAGTATGACTCTATATGGGTGATTGTAGACAGATTGACCAAATCAGCTTATTTCCTACTAGTCAAAACTATTGATTTTAGCTGAGGATTATGCTAGATTGTACATTCGGGAGCTGGTTCAGTTGCACGGGGTTCCCTTGTCCATCATCTCAAATAGGGGTACTAAGTTCACCTCTTAATTTTTGAGGTTTATTTAGAAGGGACTTGGTACTTAGGTGAAGCTCAGCACATCTTTTCACCTGTAGACAGATGGCCAGGCCGAGAGGACCATTCAAACTCTTGAGGACACGTTGAGAGTGTGTGTGATTGATTTCAAGGGAAGCTGGGACAATCACCTGCCTCTCATCGAGTTTGCCTACAAGAACATTACCACTGCAGCATTCATATAGCTCTATTTGAGGCTCTTTATGGGTAGAGGTGTAGATCGCCTATGGGATGATTTGAGGTAAGTGAGGCTACGTTGATAGGGCCAGATTCACTTCATGAGGCTATGGAGAAAGTTCAATTTATTAGAGAGGTTGAAAATAGCTCAGAGTCGTCATAAATCTTATGCGTATGTTAGGCGGAGAGAGTTTGAGTTTGAAGTTGATGATTGGGTGTTTCTGAAGGTGTCTCCCATAAAGGGAGTGATGAGGTTCGAAATGAAATTGAAGCTTAGTCCCCCGTATGTCAGTCCTTATAGGATTTTGAGGTGAGGTTGCAAGGTGGCGTATGAGTTGGAGCTATCAGCAAAGTTAGCTTTGGTACACTCAATTTTCCATGTATCTCTGTTAAAGAAGGGCATAGGTGACCCGACCTTAGTTGTTTTGGTACAGAGCATTTGTATGAGGGATAGCCTTACTTATGAGGAGGTTCGGGTTGAGATCCTTGATCATCAAGTTCGAAAGTTGAGAAACAAGGACGTAGCATCAGTGAAGGTGTTGCGGATAAATCAGTTTGTTGAGGGAGCTACATAGGAAGCTGAAGAAAATATGATGGCTAAATACCTGCATCTTTTCCCTTTAGCCTCAGTTCCAACATGAGGTGCCAGTTTTCTCCATAATACTCTATCTAGTTTCATGTCAAGTTCATGACTCTAAGTTTCTTTTATGTCATAGCATGTATGCATGTTTCATGATTTCAGTTTAGTCATGTATATCAGTCCGGAGTTCGTTACTCCGTTAGTTATCAGCTTAAGTTGTTCAGTTTTGGGATTGCATTTTGTTCTCTAACCTTTTAGTATGCTTATTCGACATTCTAGGATAAATGTGTCTGTGATGATCCGAACATAGGCCCAGATCGAGACACAGAACAAAGAACCCCGAGAGTCTCCATGTCGACCCATGGAGTGAACATAATATCTATGCTCAACATTCTAAATGCAGAAATCTATATAACATAGCGGGAGTCTAAAAATCTGATAACATCGAATAACTGTATACATAACACAAATCTGAAGTTGAATACATACTATGTCTGACAAGCCTCTACTACTGACGAGTTGATGCGTAAAGACCCCAACTAACTCATTAAAATCTGAAACTGAAAATACTGAATATAACTGATAGGAAGGGCCCTTGAAAGATGAGGAATCACCAATTCTGGCCGGGAGATGCTAGCACTAAAGGTCTGGCTAGCGGCAGAACTGAGCCTGAATGTCTGAGCTTGTATCATTTCAACATAAGTATGTGGTTAGTACGTTGAATATACCAAGTATGTAAGGTAAGTAAACGCTAAGTAAGTAAGTAAAATAATAAATCATGCATATCATAAGAACATAATCAAGATAGGATTCTAAGAGTAAGTCTTCCATGCTATTTTATGAAATCAGGATTTGAACAAACTGAATATCATAACTGAATTGAATGACCCAAAGTTGAAAATTGATAATCATAAGTAAAACTGAACATTGAGTCAAACCTGATGAAAACATAATATCAAGACAGATGAACATGCGTAACTGGAATCATGAGGAACAATGGGAGACTCATGAAAAAAACTCTACTTAACGCGGCTTTCTGACACCCTAGGACACTTCAAAACCTAATGCTCTGATACCAAGTTTATCACGACCGAACAGAGGCCCGGATTGAGACATGGGATAAACAACCCCAAGAGGCTCCAAGTCGACCTATGTATGAACATAACATCTAAGCTCAACATTCTAAATGCAGAAATTTAACATATAACATAGAGGAAGTCTAAAAATATGATAACATCGAATAACTATATACATGACATAAATCTGAACTTGAATACATACTATGTATGATAAGCCTCTACTACTGACAAGTTGATAGGACAAGATCCCAACTGACTCATTAAAGTCTGAAACTAAAAATACTAAGTATAACTGATAGAAAGGGCCTTCGAAAGATGAGGACTCACCGACTTTGACTGGGAGATGCTAACACTGAAGGTCTGGCTAGCAGCAGGACTGAGACTGAATGTCTGAGCCTGTATCATGAAACGATACAATATAAAGTAGACAATTAGTATGTGGAATGTACCGAGTATGTAAGGTAAGTAAAATCTCTAAGTAAGTAAGTAAAATCATAACTCATGCATATCATAAGAACATAATCAAGATAAGATTCCGAGAGTAAGGCTTGCATGCTATTTTCTGAAATCATGATCTGAACAAACTGAATATCATAACTGAATTGAATGACCCAAAGCTAAAAACTGATAATCATAAGTTAAACTGAACATTGGGACAAACCTGCTAAAAATATAATATCACGACTGATGAACATGCATAACTGGAATATGAGGAACAATGGGAGACTCGTCATCTAACCTACATTCCACGATAGAGCTTATGTGGTCCCGACTATCACACTCAAGTGGGTAGAGCCGTCCAAAGCCTTGCCAGGGCTAAGGACGCTACCATGATATCGATATCAAGCTGAAGGCCCCTTGGGAGTGGGGAAGCTCACAAGGGAGGTCCCAAATAATCTGAACATACCTACGTTGGCACGTAGTTCTGAGGCATAGGGTTGACTGACCCTTAGCCTATTCAGTGCTAGAAACTACTCTAATAAACATGCATATGCTCTCCATCATTTTTCAACGAAGCTGGACCATCTTCTAGTGGCGAAGCTGACTCATAACATACATGAATAAATCTGAAATCATAACATGAGGAGCCTTGCGATCAAACCATACACAAGCTGAAATAGTGGGAGTCTAGACTCCAAAATATATGTGGTAAGCTAATATATGAAGTCTAGATAACTCGTAAAACATACTTCATCATATGGGCTTGCCCAATACTTAAGAATTCTTGACATACGCCTAATTCATTCAAAAACATGAACAATACATGGGTAATTCGAAATCATACTTTCATAATATACATCTCATCATGCTAGAATACATATATCATAGATCTCAACTTTCATGGATGCGCATCATAATTTATATAATTTGAAAACATAATTTGTAATTGAAAATATTATAAAACTTGTCAATGAATCATAATTCAACATTAGAAACATGCTTAGATCATACCCATGATTGATACATAGAGAATTCATAGGTTGGGTTAAAAACCCATAGATTCATCAACTAGAATTTCATGAAATTGAAGAGGGATTGGACNTCAACTAGAATTTCATGAAATTGAAGAGGGATTGGACATGGGTGTGGATGAATACACCGATTCATAATCCAACATACCTGGAGAAATCTGATTATACGACCCTCTTGAACATCCAGTGGAAATTTGGGGAAAAACTTGAGGAATCCTAAGCTTGATCATCTCTTAGAGCCCCTAGGCTTGCATGCATGGAAGAGAATAGGCTTAGAATGAACTTGCCCCGCTTAAAAGACACTATTATGAGCTTAAAACGACGTAGTATAGGCCTTAGGAACATAGGAATTACAGAAAAACCCTTAATAAATTCCTAGGAAAATACTCACTGGCAGTCCCAACGAGGGACTGGACGACTCATGCCTATCACCATGACTCGTGGTCTTCTTCTTGTTGCCTGCACTGGAACTTGTCAACACAGGTCACCACAAGGGACACCACGACTTGTGGCGTGCCTGACGACTCGTGGTGATTGGTCGTTAGATGCATTGCCCAAATTCTTCATCCTTCAGTCAACCATTGACCATGGACCACATGACGACTCGTGGTGGTGAAAACGACTCGTGGTCGCACCCGTGGTCAGCCCCGAATCTCATAAACTCAACTAAGTCCAACCTCTTCCCCATGAGTCACTTAATGACTCGCGGCGCACCCAACGGGTCACTGGACAACTCGTCCTGTGACTTGGTGCAGAAAATTCTATTTTCTCTATTTCAACCCTCGGATATGATCTTAAGACTTTCAGGGTGTTACAGTGTCCCAAGGTGGAGATTATGTAACACGCCAAAAGTCCCTAAGATCGGATCCGAGGGTTGAATTGGAGAAAATAGGAAAAACTGCACCAGGTCACAAAATGAGTCATTGTGTGACTTGTTATGTGACCCGATGGGTCATCAAGTAACTTGTTGTGTGTGCATGAGTTGAATAAATTTTTACTTCCCAAAAGTTTTAATGGATGAGATAATGAGTCATCAAGACTCCCTACGAGTCATATAATGACTCGTTAAGTGTGCAGTGGTGGTGAAGATGTTGAATTCTAGTGTTCCGGATGGATTGAGGGACGAGTCATCGTGTCCCCTAAAGACTCATTAAGTTACTCGTGGGGTGAGAAAGATCGGAGAATGGGAAAATGTTGCCAGTGGCAACGAGTCAAGGAACGATCCGTCAAGTCGCCCAACTAGTTATTAGGTCGCTCGTTGGGTCTGGAAATATGGAATTTCTATCGAATAATTAAGGGTGTTTCCTTAATTCCTAAGCTCTTAACTACTAACTACATCATTTAAGCTTCCTAAAGAGTGTTTAAGTGGGTTTAACCTAGCCTAAGTCATTATGCACTCATCATGCTTTGAATTTCAAATTCTCTTCTAACATCAAGCTAAGATTCCTGGTCAATTTCTTCCCCAATCTTCTTAGGCTTTCAAGAAAAGCTTATAAATTAGTTTACCCAGGTATGTAGGGCAATGAACGGGGGGTTTCTTCCATCCCCATGCTCAAATTTCTCCTCTAATTTATGAATTCAAGTCTCTAATTAAGTGTATTGATTTCGAGGATTTTAACCCAATTCTATAAAATTATCTATGTTATACTTATAGGTCCAATCCCTCATGTCTAATTAATGATTTTAGACAATTGGGGCTTATTGTACCTTCATATTGATTATCAATTCATGAATTTCAAGTTATTAGAAGTTATGCCCTACTATGCATGTTTTAAGATGATCAAGTCTGTGATTCCACGATTTCTAGCATGATGAATTATCTAGTATGCATGAATGATTATGAAATATTAACTCATGATTCCATGATTTTTAACTATGAAGTGTATTTCAAGAATGTATGATTTCATGATTTGGGCAAGCCCATGCAAGTTAAGTATGTTATCATGATTTTTGCCAAGGCATACAAGATCAGGTTTAAAAAGATATTTGGAGTCAAAACTCCCCAGTTATAGTTTCAAGATATGTTTTGAGAATGTAATTATATGAGAAATATGCTTGTTTGGGGAGTAGTGTCTAGCACCAAGTAGGCCAGGGATTTCGAGGACCCCTGTCTCTTAACTACGGCCCAACATAGGATACATTCTAATTGGGACCTCTTAAGAGAGTGCTTCACCCGCCCGAGGGTACACCTGTGATATCAACCTCATTCGTCCTTTGCCCTAGCAAGGCTTATGATGGCTCTCCTCCATATGGGCAGATGTGAGATCATCATGCGCTCATACATCGTGGTTGCTGGTTATGACGAGTCTTTCATTGTTCCTTATGATTTCAGTTACTCATGTTCATGACTTATGATATTATGTTTTATAGCATATTTGACCCAATGAGCAGTTTATGAGCTTTTAGTTACGATTTCAAGCATGACAAGTCATATGATTTCCATTTCTAAATCTTGGGTTATTATGTACAGTTATGATCAACAGCTTATGATTATGCATATCTCAGATATATGGTTTTTAGCATGCAGTCCTTACTCTCATGATCAATTTTGATTTATATTTATGATTTTAACTAACGTTTTACTAGCATGGTTTACTTAGCTTACATACTCAATACATTTCAAGTATTGGCTGCATACTGTATGCTCTATCATCTCATGATATTGGTTCTGGTGATCCATCTCAGTCTCACTGATAACGCGCTCACTCAGTTTAGCTCTATGCCACTTTAGGTGAGTCCTCATCTCTCGAGGACATTTATCAGTTTACACTTTTCATGTTTTGTTTTAGTTTTAGACTTGGAGTTAGCTGGGGGGTTTTCCCAACATTACATCAGATAGTAGAGGCTTTTTAGACATAGACACAGTATGTTCAGCTTTGTGACTCAGTATTGTGATATTATCGCTTGATATACGCTTTATGATATTTAGTCTTTCGCTTATTCATGCTTATGTTGATTTCTGCTCTTAAGTAATGCTAGGTATGAACTATGGGTCAGCTTGGAGCCATTTGTGGTTTTACGTCTAGTTTCTCGATCCGGGGTCCCCACTCAGGTTGTGACACCTCCTATACATGGGTTGTGCTTCCCATGTATAGCTTACTATGAGTATCAACAACTATAATAGCCTTACTAGGTGTAAAAGAGTACTCATATCATAATCCTTAAGCAATTCAAGCCACCTCCTCTATCAAAGGTTCAACTCCTTTTGGCTGAACATATAATACGGGCTCTTGTGGTCTGCCAACACATAAACATGCGCACCATAGAGATAGTGGCGCCAAATATTCAATGAAATACTACAGCTGCCATCTCGACATCATGAGCCGGATAATTCTTCTCATTAATCTTAAGTTTTCTAGAGGGATAACTATGACCTTACCATTTTGCATCAATACACAACCAATGCCTACATCGGATGCATCATAATATAAAACAAAATCATATATACCCTCTGGTAGGGTCATGTTATACCCCGAGAACCCAAGGATCAGGTCCAATAGTGAAACAGGAGAAAAGAACTGGAAAATGTTGCAGCAGTTGCAGAACGGGTCACTTAACGACTCGTAAGGAGGCCAAACAAGTCGTCAAGTGACTCGTGGGGGAGGCCTGGGATGATGAGGGACTCAGGGTCCCCACGGGGGATGTAACGACTCGTGGTCAGACACCACGAGTCGTCATATCAGTCGTGGGGTGGTCTAGAGTAAGATAGTAAGGCCTATCCAGTGTACTTAACGGATGGTACCTAACGAGTCGTCGTCAATCCTAATGACCCGTTAGGAGGGCCGTTACCAAGTCAATTAAATCTTCTTAAACAACAAGGCAGTGTACTTGATGAAAGGGCGTAACGAGTCGTATCACTGGGGGACGAGTCATCATGTCCTCCGTTAAGAGCCAAAGGAAAATTTCTAGTGGACTTGACAAAAAGACCAGACGACCCGTCGCTCTTAGCGACGAATCATCAAGTCGCCTGTTAGGGTCACTTGACAGTTATTTCCTGCGAATTAGTAAGGGCCTTCTCGTAATTTCCTACCCTCCTAAGACCTAAACTACGTCATTTTAAGGTCGGGACCAGGTCTTTTAAATGGGAATCATTCCTAAAATCTTCATTTCTATTCCTATAAGATTAGAGAGGAAGGAGGAAAGGGAATTCAAGTGTCTTCTCCAAAATTCTTCAAGAGATACCTAGGGTTTTCCAGGAAGTTGGGAGACTCAAAATTTCTAGGTATGTGGGGTTTGAATGGGTAGTTTAGTCCCTACCCATGCCCATTTCTTTCCATTTCCTATGTTTAACTTGCTAAATTCTTATGGGTCTTAACCCCATTTGCATGATTCCTCAAAAGCTTACATGAGCTTGTGGTATTATGTTTCAATTGTGGATTTTGAAATGTTTGGGCTGATTTTACTTGTATATATTTTATATTCCCTAATTTAAGACCCTAAAAGTATGGATGTCCAATTATGAGGGATTTTTAGTAAAATTTATGTTCATAATGATTCCGCAAGCACGATATGAATTTTTTTGAATTTAAAGCATGTCTTCAAGTTTTTTATTTCTCGTGTTGTCATGACCATGTTTCACATGAATTAAGCATTTCAAATATGATTAAGATTTTGGGCCATGCCCCAGATTGCATGAATGATTCATGAACTATGTCTTTGGCCGACTCACGGGCCCAATTCCATGGCTAGTAATATGAATTCTCAGGGATGGCATGATTCCTATGTTTTCACTAGCCATGCATGTCATGTTATGAATGTTATGAGCACGCTGCATGTTTTGGGAGTAGTACTTAACACCGAGTAGGTTCGGGAATTAGGTTACACCCCGAATCTCAAAACTACGTGCTACCGTAGGATCATGTTTGGGACCTCCTCAGTGACTGTCCCCTATGCCCTACGGGGCCTTCATGAGTGATATCACGCCTTCATGGTTCATACCTTTGGCAAGGTATGAACGTCCTCCCGACTAGGCATACAAGTCGGACTTCATGTGTGCTCATGTATAGTATGTCGGTTATAGAAATCTCTCATTGTTCCTCATGGTTTTGAAATATGCATGATTATGTTCTTTTGGCTCAAGTTAGGATTTATGAAATGTTTTCCCCGCATGTTATGACTTTGA